>JAQMYL010000038.1:31820095-31834026 GCA_030014365.1 Clarias pachynema
ATACACACACACACCGAGTCAGCCAAATTATTATTATTATTTTAAATATTTTCATGTAACATATAGCAATAAATATAGTATAAAAAAATTTATACAGGTTTTTTTCCATTAAGTGTGTATGTTTTTGGCTGACTTTGTATATATATAATTATATATATATATATGTGTGTGTGTGTGCGTGAGACGATATATAAATTGCAACACAAAAGAATAGATTTCTTTTCCATCTATCCTGAGCAACTTCAAATCAATGGTACGCTCATTATGTAGAAATTAAATCAAAGTTTCAAAAGTGTTTTATATAGTATTCTTCAAGACTCTTAAATGTCGTAACATTTTCTTTATTACATAATAAATAGCTTAAAAAAATATATATGAAAGAAGTTAACAAGCGGAAGTCAATATTTTTTAACTCAAAAAGAGAAAAAGAAATCAACATTACATAAATACACACTCGAAATCTCACCAGCAATGTGACTAATATTAATCTGGTATCAAATCAGCAAGTCTGATTGGCTCTAAGAGTTTATGATGTTTTGTTTACATTGTTAAAGTGTCCATGTTAAAGCTTCAAAGAGTCAGAGCACTCAAATTATTATTATTATTATTATAGATAGATATATAGATATAAATGGGGTGTAAACCTGCCACAGATCCTGAGACACTCCTGGCAAACAGCTGTCAGGGGGAGATGATGAAGATGATGATGATGATGATGAGTCATTCTGCACATTCTGGTCTCTCTCAGCAGGACATGTCTCGGTTTCAGTGGCAGTCTGTGTGTTCTGCGTCTCGTCCTGAGTGTCTTCCTCCTCCTCTTCATCATCATCATCATCATCAGGACTCAGATCAGCCTCACTGAGTCCTTTCGGAAGGAGACCTCTGTACATCTCACGCTCTGTCTACCTCTAAACGCTGTTTTCACCTGTTTTGATGAGTTTCGTTCCACGTTCCCTTGATTTTCACGTTTATAAATACATCCGGTTTCAGTTTACATAACCACAAACATGCCTTTTGTCGCTATTTTAACACTACGTTACAATTTGGTGGAGTTATGATGCGGCTTTAGGAACAGCCATTGTTTATGTTCTCACTTCCGCGTTTAGCAAAAGAGGCTGGCGTTGATTGGCTGGATCGCTCCGTTTCCTGCAGCAACAACAAAGCTAATTGGTTACATAGGATTTCCTTAGCGACGAGCTCCTCCCAGCCGCAGACTCTCACACGGCTTCTGATTGGACGTGTAGTGCAGGAGGGCGGGCGCAGACGCCGTTATGCCGCCATCAGTTACCGCATTGCTCTCTGACAGGCGTTACGGATTTACTCAGTATTTACTCACATACATCTGAAACTCGGTCAGCCTTAAAGGTAATTAATAAAATATAATATTAACATTTTAGCATTAAAATGTATGTAGTTATTTTATGAACAGAAACAGATTTACGAATAACAACATCAACAACAACAACAACAACAAATAATAATAATAATAATAATAATAATAAATCAACCATCACACTAGATGAAACAAATATTGTTTTTTAAAACAAATATAATTTATATTAACATTACAAAATAAACAACTAACAACAACAACAACAATTATGATGATGATGATAATAATAATAATAATAATAATCACCACATTAGATGAAACAAATGTTGTTTTTTTCTAAACAAATATAATTAATATTAGCATTACAAAATAAAAAATAAACAACCACAATAAGCCCAGACAACAACAACAATCATAATAATAACTATAATAATAATTAAATGTAATAAACTACCTTTCGATGTTTACAAAATAAATAAATACATAAATAAACATTAGACTAAACAAATGATTTTTCCAATTAATATTAACATTCCAAAGTAAACAACAACTACTATCACAAATAACAACAACAACAACCATTTACATTTATAAAATGTAATATAAACATCTTTCCATATTTATCTGTGAATTTCTTTTGGTGAAAAAAAAATTTTGTAAAAAAAAAATAAATAAAAAATAAATCAATCGTCACATTCGACCAAACAAATTGTGTTTTTCATATTAGCAATACAAAGTAAACAACAAAAACAACAACAATAATAAGAAGAAGAAGCAAATGTTATAAAACTATATTAAGTGAAAATTTATTTGAGTGAAATTAAATGACATGCATCACATTAGACCTATAGACCTCATTATGTTTTCCAGACAGGTTATATAATATAAAATGTATTTATATTATACTGTATAAATTAATATTACAAATAAAAGACTAAAAATGTTGTTTTTTCGGCTGTTCCCGTTGAGGGGTCGTCTGTATAAATGAAGCTTCCCCTCTTGTGTTGTTGAAAATGTGTCTAGGTCTCAGGCCTTCATAATGAAAACAGATGCTGAAGTAAAACTCATCCGTCCCTGTGTGTGTGTTGCCTGGTTGAGTTTATCCCCCCAGCTGAGCGTCGCTCATTATCATTCCCATGATTAGCATGTTAATCTTGTATGGCCCGTGGCACTGCAAGCTGAAAACAGCTGCTTAAATTGCTTATTTATATCAAATGACATCAGTGTTGTTTTTTTTCTCCCTCGCTAAATGGGTTGCGGGCTTTGTGCCTAATTGCAAAACCTATTGACTTAAACGATTTGTTTACCCTGCTCTGATACAGGAATGAAATACCCATGTATATTGTTTTGCAGTAATATAGACAGTTTATAGACAATATAGACAAGGAGATGTCATGCATCAGCTGTACTTATGGCAAATTAATGGTATGATTAAACTTCAAAGAGGATGCTTTTATAAACGTTGAACCACAGCACAGACAAAAGTATGTAACTTTTTTTTTATTTTTTATTTTTATTCATTCTTTTTCCATACTGCTTATCCTGTGGCGAGGCAGAGTACACCCTGGACAGGGTGCCAAAACATTACAGAACACACACGCTCGTTTGCACACTGTGGGCACTTCAGTTACTGTGGGAGGAAACAGGGGTACCAGAGGAAACCCACCAAGAATAGGGAGCACACACACACAGACCTGAGATGGGAATCGAACCCAGATCCTGGAGGTGCATGGCCACAGTGCTAATCACTATGCCACCATGCTGCCCTATGACATTTTATCTTGTGCTTAGGATGAGCAGAGATGGTTGGTTGCCCATGTTCACTGTGGATTTGACACTAGAGTGCTGATGAATCTCATATATTTAATGTGTTGATGCTTGCTAAGCCTACAAAAGGTTATTGCTGCTCAATGGAGTGTCACAAATATATCTAACCTCTCTCTCTCTCTCTGGGGAGCCTCTGATGAGTCCTTGGCCATGACCCTAAACCATATGCCCCATATAACCCAGCCTCTTCATGCAGTGCCGGTCCCAAGCCTGTTGAGGGTTGAGGGCATCTAAAATCAGTAACGAGGCTGATTTGTCCAATACCTAAATTATAGTAATTAAAAAGCAGTCCTTGAGTTTGTCCTCCTTTCACCTAACATCAGCACTAGTGACTTCAAACTAATTCACCATGCATGAATTAAATCGTCACATCATTAACGTGTAATGGCTCCAGAACCGCTCGACACGACTGCCGTGATAAGTCATCCGCTCTGACATGTGAGTGTGAAAAATAAATAATGTGAGGACGGCGTGATGGAATTACGCACCTCACGATTAACATGGGACATTTAAATGTATGAGCAGCCTCGTCTCACACAATTCCAAACCATCCCCACTGTCACACGGTCAAAGCGGATCCAAACACCAGAGCAAGATCTCAACTCCGAATCATAGTGACCAAATCAGGTCTATTCATGTTCATTCGTCGGTTCACGAGGGTGATAATCTAAATGTTATCAGTGTTTTTTTAAATCTCTGAGTATTTTGCTGTACCTATCGGAAAAAAAGAAGAAAAAAAAACATAAGTATCGTAAACTTCTGATTCCTACCACCTGCTGCACTACACACATCTCCTGACGCGCGCTCAGTAAATCATTCAGAATTCTCCTAGACAGGCTTACAGGCTTGTAACTGAAACACACACTCATTTTATTTAATTACCCCTCTGCATTAATGCTACCATGTTTACCATTTACCAGTGAAAATGGGACGATGTCATTAGAGCTTTGTTTTACGGTCTGGTAAAACTCTGATTTGTCCATCTATGACAAAAGACTTAATATTCCTCATTGTATATGGACTGTATTTACTTTTTCCTGGATATCTATATGTTATGTCTGGAATAATCTATCATCAAGGCATTAAACACACTGTGTATCGGTAACTCTCCTGTATATTGCTTTGGCCTTTTAGGTTGATTCACAGGCATGAAGACTTCTGACTTGTGAATGTAAAAGCGAAACCCGCCCTAAATCGTTCCCCAATGTGACACTCTGTCAGAGTAAATATGGTCTAATAAATGAATTAGCTCCATAAATAATGCCTGTAATGACATTTTAACGGACAATAAGTCTGAGCGTTGTTAGGAGAGAAAAAAAAGGAAAAAGCGTGTTGATGTATGAGTTTCATGCCTCAGCAGTTCCTCAAAATGAATCGGCTCGGGAAGATAGCGGGGGCCATCGCGACGAGCCCATTTCCCTGGAATTATCGACTTGTTGTCAATTTGCACAGCGGAATTACACATGCAAATTGTGCTGCCTGCACAAACACCACTTTGCAGATGATAAAAACAAATTAACAGAGGCTATAGAACGAGGATTTATTTCACTCACGCGCCCGGGTCAAGCAAGACACGCGTTTGACGATTGTGTGTACCCAATTTTGGTGTAATTATATCTGCAAATTATTCTTTGTAATCTTATTATTTCTTGCCCCAGCCTTCTCCTTACGCGCGTAATTAGCATCATGTGCTCTCCGCTTCTTTTAAAAAACAATCCGACCGTCTGGATCAACCCCGGCTAACTTATCTGATTGGTTTTGTTCTCCTTTGTCCATCTCACAGGACCAAAGGTCAAGGGTTGTAGAACACCAGAGTCCAACGGAGTCCAACCACAATGGCCTCGTAATAAGGTTCATCATATTCAGGAGCCAAACGAGGAGTCCGTCGCCCTCCGAGTCGGCCATTAGATATCTCATTTACTTTGTACACACTTGGCTAATCTGCTCTAATGAATTCTGCCACCCCGAGCCAGATCCAGATGACTTAAAAAATTATTACCCTTCCCTCGGATGTGCTGCTTTTTCTCTCCCCCCCGCCTCATTTCGAGGCTCCACTCTGCCGCCTGTCACACTGAGATACTCATAATTAGGGGTTTAAGATGATTAGTTTATCGCACCGCACTTACCGCCTCTTATCCGCCACGGCCCCAAAAACTTAATAAGCGGCTCTGAGTTTTAAACTCGGAAATGACCAAGAAATGGCAGGAAATAATGAACTGGCGCTCGAGCCAAAGAAAAGGGCCACCGCGAGACAACAGTAATTCAACTGTGAAATAGAAACGCAGCAGCTGGTAATCAATAAGGAAAATAATTTGCTATGAAAGGCAGAGGAGGTGATGTAGCATGCACAATGTCATCTCTGAACCTGAAACGTTCATGCATGCTGATGTTCATAAAGTTGTCCAGATGTCACGCGTGTAATTAAATTGGTATTAAGTGCAGCGTCGAGCGGTATCGCTCGGTGTAATGTAGGCGTACAGTTAGGACTTAAAGCTCTTAGGGAAATTTAAAGGTTCGATCGGAACACTCTAAATAAAGCTTATATATTACATATTTATACCAGAGAAATTGGTTAGAAGGTGTATAACAGCAGCTCATTAAACACTGTACAAATAGGTACAGTAGGTACTTTTATTAGTGCACAACGTTTAATACATTATTGCTTCTATATTATATTAACAGTTTCATGATGTCTCAGCATTAAACATAAGCCAATTAAAAACACCATTTAACAAAGACATGTATATTCATTAATGCTAATGAGATGTTTATTAAGCATTTAGGGAAGGAGTCTCCAGTGTCAGTGTACGTTTTATTAGGACGAAAAAAAAAATCAGGTTCTGTGTATCACTTTTTTAGTTTTCAGCTGATAGTGTTAACTAAGATGCTTCCACCGTATTAAATTTAAAATTTAAAATTTATTTTTTGTTGTTGTTAATTAATTATAAACATGTTAGCATTATCAAGCTTGGTGTAAGGGGAGTAAAATACTTGCTGTTATGGAAAAAATAGTCATCTTAGGAGTCGTAACAGTAAATCCACTTAACATTTACAGACACTCTATTATTGATTAGTTTCCTACACCGACAAGCCACGAAAATGTTTCATGATTATTAATAATCATTATCAATCCAGAATTTATTCTGTTGTATGCAGTACAATCTGTTAAACCTTATTTATCCCTGTGAGTTTGGCGAAGCTCTCCAGCAGACTATAAGTAACTGTAATCTCAGCTGGATCCATAATGTACTTAATAATCCCTTTAAACCACCACGTTTATTCTCTTTCTGGTACAGAACTCCAGCACGGTACGTCCCAATTAACCGTTTTTGCTCCTTTGTATTAATCTCGTTAGTCTTCTCTTTCAAACCCTCTTCCCGGAGCCGCGCAGAAGAGTGTGAAATTTGGCTCGGCCTGAATCGAACACATTTCCGTTCGGAAAAAGAAGAGGTTTTTAATTGCTCGATGGCCAGTGGAGCTAAAACACACCTCACACTTCCAGCTCCACTTCCAGACTCCAGGTAAGCAGGTAGCCATTCTTTCAGTCCTTTTTACTTTCACACTATTTTTCCTCTCCCCGACACGGCTCATCTGAGGAATTTTGAAATATTAATAGCACGGCCCCGCCTTAAATGAAAATACGAACAGCAGGAGATGGGTATCATTAAAGATGAAAGAGGATGGCAAATTGAATTGGCCCCTGAGACATGTGGAAGTCCGCTCCAACTTTAAAAGGAGTTTTTATAAAAGTCTTTCTCGCCGTAAATTTCTCATTTTCACAGGAGGAACGCTTTGCGTCCGACTGTTAATTTGTCTGCACGGCCCTGTAATCATTCCATTACCTCCTCTGCCATAAAATGATGCCTTTGAATAATGGAAAATATTACCTGATGAATTCATTTAGGAGATAAAATCAGGGGTAAGGGGCTTAAATGCCATCTTAAATTACATGCAGGCATCAGGAAACTTTCAGCTCATCTCATTTGCATTAGCAAAGCATCGGGTTCTCCTCTATTTAAGAGTCACGCGCCTTCCCGCAGAAGACCGGATGAAGATTTTTAAAAATAAATCCAATACCGAGGCACTAGAAGGCATTTGCACACACGTTTGTTTTTTAATTGTCCTTGACTTGTATGCTGCTCATCAACTGAAATGCAATCACTGTCTAGTCACGGCCTTGAGCTCTTCCAGGAGAGGTGTGGTGGTTAGAAGGACATTACTGCATCTTCATGCTTATGCAATAAAAAACAAAATCCAAACTGATGTACTGTACAAAATACACATTTGTTTAAAGCATTTCATACACACACACACACCCTTGTGAATTTGTCCCTTTTATGTTTTCCCATCGGTTTTGGTTGACATTTAGATGAAAAAAAAAAAAAGCACTTGAACTGCTGCTATAGCTTTATTTCGTCAATAGCAGCTTTTATTTTCAGCAGCTGTCTTTTCACCTCCAAAGCCGTAATTTCTGTCGG
The DNA here is from genome assembly GCA_030014365.1 of Clarias pachynema. NCBI lineage: Eukaryota > Metazoa > Chordata > Actinopteri > Siluriformes > Clariidae > Clarias > Clarias pachynema. The sequence continues at coordinate 31,827,734 of JAQMYL010000038.1, forward strand.
AAAGTCAAAGTTGCATGGACTTTCCACTGCGCTGATTGTCTTTGATAGATAACATTGAAAGCGTTTTTGAATGCTTTTGCACTCGTGGGCAAAAACAGAGTGGCTTTTTAAACGAGTCGAACAAACGGGCTACAATAATGGACCTTCGATCATTAAAGCGTTTTAATTAGATTCAATGGAAAGTCCAGTAATTAGTGTCAGGAAACAGAAATGAATTGGCTAATTCGCTGCTTTGCACACACTGCTTCTGATGAATGTCAAGCACCGAAATGCTGCTCGTTACGCAAAGCCAGATGTAATTTACATTTACATTCGTTCATTTGGCGAAAGCATTTGTCCGACATGACGTGAGACAAGGGAAAGGAGGATCGAGCCAAAGCACCAAACGAGCGCGACTTATACAATCACGAATTTCCTGTTACTCAGGATATGATATTTTTGCTGTTAACTTGTGTATTGTTTTGTGTGCTGTTATTGGAAGATCATCAGTGACAGGATGTTGTCATGAAGCAGCGTTGCTAATATTTTCCAATAAAAGCTGATCAAAATCAGGTTTTATTTTTTCACCATTTATAATTTTATATCATTAAAAAAAACTTTTATCTGTCAATACAATACTTGTTCTCAAAACAAGTTATTTCCTGTTATCACTTAGATTATAGCAGCTGTAAAGAGTAGTGCTCTCTCTCTGGAACTTTTCAAAAACCATAAACATAAAACGGTAAAGCGTGAAGTTCTCATTTGCAAAACTTAAATCTGCAGCTTTACGTTCTATTGTTAGGAAGTTCTGACACTGGAGACTCCTTCCTTAAAAGCCAAATAATCATCTCATTATTGAAAATTTCAATACCATATCAATGTCTCAGATAATACTGTATGTTTTTAAAATCCATTTCTGTGAAGTGATATTGCTCATTAAACAATCATGTCTTAGAATGATTGCATTAATATTACCCTGTGATTCACAGCTAGAACTACAGTCAGAGCTGCCGTTAGAGAAAATTCATCAATGACTTGTGACCAATCGGATATGAAAATATAACGCCGCTAAAGGAGGTTGTAACCCCCAAAATGTGATATCATAATGATTAAATTATGGGAGAGGGTGGTGCTTATTGTTCTCAGACACTCTCAACCCCCCCCTAACCCCCCCCCAACACCCCTCTATCGTAGAATGTAAAGTTCCACCCTTGAATTTCGACATGGTATAAGGTTTAACGCATCACTATGTCATAATCATTGTGGATTTGACCTGTTTTGAACTCATATTATTCGGTGTTTCTCATGAATAAAATGGAAATTCATTGAACCCTAACTTCATTTTCCACAGTGTAAAAAATTTAAAGCCATTTTCATGGCCTTAACTCCCATTAGCGAAATACGCTTATGAAACTTATGAAAGATTCATCAGCTAATTGAACTCGTCTGCCTTAAAACACCAAGGTAAGCCCACCATCATGGTTCAGGAGTGGAGAGAAAAGAAGAAGAAGAAGAAGAAGAATCCCAAATTGTGGAAAATCTCCTGCCTCGAGAGAGAGAGAGAGAGAGAGAGAGGGAAGCATTCCTCATTACACTCCTGTCATTTACTCTTCATCCCTCGTCCTCTTTAGCGGCATTAAGATGGGATGTAAATTTGACAGTTAGCGCTGTTAGAAAATGGCTAGTTCAAGAAGGGCAGGAATTAGAGATGGGCATTAGGCGGCGATAAGCTCCTTCCCTCCGCCGCGCCAGCTGCTTAACATTCATAGGAAAGTCATCATCAAACAACGTTATCGCCGCTCTGTTGACGGCCGAGGAACATCATCACTATGATAATTTATTATTTTTTTTGCCATAGCTGTGAGCCAAAGAAGCTCTCTTTTATTTCAGCGGTGTGTTAATGAGATAGGGCAATGCAAACTTGCTGCCGAGTCAGTCTGCCTGCAATGCTTCTCCCCCCTCTCTCTCTCTCTTTCTCTGTCTCTCCTCTTCCCCTCTTCCTCTATGTAATATTGCACAGATAGGTATTTATATTAACAAGCGAGTGTATTTAGTGTTTAGAGCACCGTTATATCAGGACACTCAGTCACATTGTCCGATTACAGAAAGTGTGTTTACACATTAGAGTGAGATGATCATGCCATGTGTCTGTGTTGTCCAGATTCTGGGGCTGTATTACTCTGTATATGTGCTCTACATTTTTTTTTATTCATTGCTTGAAACCTTAATTGCTAATTTCCTTTCATCTTACCTTTTACATTTCTTCCTTTCTCACTTCCTGTCCTTCTAAGCTTTATACTCTCAAAGATCGAGCCTCGTACAGTCATAGCGTTTGTCGTGGAATGTCTTTTCTGTTGATGATGCGCCACTGGTGTTGCCACATTGTCTGTGCTTGGACCCACTAATCACTGCTGGCAGCTAGATTTAAATTTGTGTTCTTTTCTACTTTATTTTTGGGCATACCAAGATATTTTTGGTTGTGGGTTCGAATCTCATCTCTCCGCATGAAGTTTAACATGTTTTTTCCCTTCTTGATGGGTTTCCTCAGGGTCCTCTGGTTTCCTCCCACAGTTCAAAGACAAGCATTGAGCACCAACCGGTCTTTCATGTTTACCCGCACTATGTGATTAGGTGTGTGAGTGTGTATTCTTGTGCCCTGTGATGATTTGGCACCCCATCCAGGATGTCCCCTGCCTCGTGCTCCAGACTCCCTGCGACCGTACAGTATAAAGCTTTACAAATCTAGTCATTTTAAAGAATGACAAGCTAATGATTTTTTTTTAAATCAGTAGCAAAACACCATATACTGTACAGGTTAGTCATTCTGCATAGCTCTATCATACTATATGTTTAACCTGATGTAATGTACACCAGAACCGCTGTAACCCTCATCAGCCTTCGTGAGAAGTTTCCTTATTAATCATACCATTTTCTATATAATTAATATTTCTTATTAATCATACCATTTCCTATATGTTCAAGAGCGAACGTGAAATTAAGCCACACTGAATGTGCATTAGTTCTTATTCCCAGACAGACACAATGGTGAACACACACGCTGCTCGCCGCAGATACCAGAATCAGATATCGGATTTATTCCTCAGCTTTTGTTTGCCTTGTGGTTTGGGGGAGACCTAAACACTTCAGTTCTTCCTGACACATTAGAGTGCGTGTAGAATCTCGAAAGGCTTTAACGAGTTTCAACAACTTTGCTAACTCATAGTTTTGTGGTTTCCATCTCCAAACAGGAAGGAAGAAGATGGAATATGGTTATTTAAAAAAAAATTTCAGGAAGCAATTCAGATGTCAAAGTAAAATTTTGGCATTTTGACAAGCGTGACAAGTATAATACCGAGGTATGATGACTGTGAAGTGGGATTTAAGTGACAGGGGAAAAAAACAATGACATAAGACTGCAGATTCAAGAGAAGTGTGTTTAGCTACGAGTATTTTATCCAGCACACACTAATGGTGTCTTTAATTCTAATTATGAGTTGCTATTGCTCTGTGTTTTTTGAGGAATATCTATCTATCTATCTATCTATCTATCTATCTATCTATCTATCTATCTAATCACTACAACAGGGGAAGTGTACTGTATGTTCAATGTTAATACAGATAAAATAAATAATAGAGATGGGGAAAAAATCAATTCAGTGATATATCTTAATTCTTTTATTTGGCAAATTTTTTCCCTACTGTGCACCAAGTTTTTGTGCGGTCATGTGACTTAATGTGGTTATTATTATTGCAGTTGACTGAAACACAGTCATGTGGTAGATCCACCGGCTGGCAAAAATAAAAGAAATTTTTTTCTAATGTGTAGAATAAACAGTTAGACAAGTAACGAGTCGAGTGTAGCCGAATGTAGCGGAGTAAGAATAGCGTTTCTTCTTCGCAAATCTATTCAAGTAAAAGTAAAAAGTATGGTGCAGTAAAACTACTCATAGAAGTAAATTTTTTAAAGTAAATGTAACAGAGTAAATGTAACTACCACCTCGGGCCACCAAATATATATATATTTTTTTAATATAGGTTCATTATTATTATTACTATTCATAATAATAATAATAACAATAATATTAATAATAATAATTATTATTACAGTAATAATGATAATACTCAATAACAAATCAAAATATATACAAAATCTTGATACTTATTGAATCACAATACCGCTCAAATCGACACCTCAGTATCGTGATAATATCGCATCGGGGGATCCCTGGTGATTCCCACCCCTAATATATAATAATGTTTCATTGTGTTTGTATAGAATCAGCCAGGTTTGTCATGATTGAATAACGTATTCTGAGTTTCAGTATAAAACATATGGAAATGCGCAGCGAGGTACGAACACAAAGCAAACACTCAGAGCGGCACTTAAAGACGTCCTCTCATGGGTGACTGAGTAAATGATTGGCTGCTTAAAGCGCTTGTTTGTTTTTTTCACCTCCTCCCATGAGCATCTTATTTTTACTCATCTTTTAGAAATGTTTTAAGACTCTGAGCTCGGGTATAAGAGGCCTACAGCGCTGCGTATTGGACTCCAAAGCCACTTAAGGATTTGGACATGAAAGACGCATCCCTGAGCTTCTGAAATGAAGTTTATTTTTCCACCCTTCTCGATTAACTGAAAGCGGCACCTCTGAGCCAAAATGAGAAAATTGGATTGGTGTGTGTGTGTGCGTGTGTGTGTGTGTGTTTTTCAAGGTGTACATTAAGAACAAAGCATGCTGACAATGTAAGACAGCTACTATGTTGAGTGCGCTGGATATTTATGCTGCATAAGCTTGATTAAAGTGCAGTATAAATGTACTAAATAAGGATTAGTACATAGATGAATATAGAGTCCTGTGCAATAGTAACTCCCCAATTTATTCATATTATATTAAATTACATTAAATTACATTAAATTATATAAATTAAAGTTATGGAAATAAATGTTTCATTGTGACAGACTGCCTAAAGATATTCACTCACTCAACATCTATTCCACTTTATCATGTATTCAGGATCGCTGGGCCTGGAGTCTATCTCAGGAGACTTAGGGCACGAGGCGGGGTACACTCTGGACAGGATGCCAATCCATCGCAGGGTACACACATATACACACACACACTCATTCACACACTATGGGCAATTTGGGAATGCCAGTAATCTGCATGTCTTTGGACTGTGGGAGGAAACCGGAGTACCCAGAGGAAACCCACCAAGCACGGGGAGAACATACAGAGACGGGAATCGAACCCGGACCCTGGAGGTGCAAGGCGACGCCGTGCCGTCTGCCTAAAGATACAATTTAAAAATTGGTTGTTTATGTAACAACCTCAGCAGAAACCTCATTTCAGATCACAACAGGAAGAGACAAAAGCAAGAAAGATCCTGTTAATACTAATGTTATACGAAGGGGTATGAAAAAGTTCAGTGATTAGCTCTCTTTACAAGCTCTGTCTGTCCTCCTTCAGACGCCTTAAAACCTGGCAGTAGAATTCGCTATTGACGTTCTGGCTCCAGGGGAAGAATTCTCAATGCACAATACAAAGAACGTCAAAAAAGACAGTGAACGTGCACTCAGTCGAGCTGCGGATCTGCTCGTGTTTTTTAGTCATGGAGATGATGGGAAGACTGTTAATTTGTCTCAGGGTCGTAACCATACACCCATATCGAAGATCATCGACATGAAGGACGGGTCATCCACAGTTCTTGGCAGACTTTGGCACAATGTTCCTTCTGCTCCTGGGTCAGCAGCCCAGGGACGAACTTGGCAGCAACACGGCGCATGTTCAAATCACACATGAGGATTGCCTGACACACCGACAATGACAGCAGTGTTGCAGATTGTTCTCCGAAGATCATCATGCACACATTGTCGAATGGTTTAGACATTTTCAGAGGTCTTTCTGATCTCTCATAGTCTTTCAGTGATGTTCTTCCACTCTTGAAGGGCGCGTGCCCCTCAAAACACCTGTGGCAGATTTGCCCAGTTTCACACAGAATTTCAGGTTCTCTCTTTGTTCTAACTTTCTGTCCATGAGGAAATTACAGACGCCGTAACGCAAGTGGTCAGAATAGCACCAGTTGCACAGCTCCTGATATACACAGGATGATGTCTTTTGGCACACTGACTTATGAAGGTTGGTGCTCCCTGCAGCCTTGTGCTGCCATCTGTTGGCGTGTTACAAAAGTAGTCTTGAAACTTTTTGATACCACCTGGTAGCAGTGGGAAAAAAAAAAAAATAAAAAAAAAATAAAAAAAAATATATATATATATATTAACATTAACGCGTTAATTTAGATTAATTAATTACACA
>JAQMYL010000038.1:31845244-31858779 GCA_030014365.1 Clarias pachynema
GTTGTGGGGTTTGAACCTGGGATCTTCCGAACCGTAGTCCAATGCCTTAACCACTGAGCTACCCCTGGCCCCATTTAGATCATAAATGTCATGTTTTACCATTAATAATATCAATAAGTATAATTAATAATATCAATAAATAATATCACCACAGTCCCTGCGTCTGTGATGGTGTGAGAAATAACAATCATTTGTCCTTTTTTTTTTTTTTTTTTTTTTAAACACTAATACCATCCCGAACACAGTCTGGAGGACAGATTCACACCCCTCATTGCAGGAGGTGCTAAGTCACAGCGCTAATCACTAAGTCACGTGCTGCTAAGATGCTAATAATAGAGAAAATTTCTGCACAAAGCTATCTTTTGAAGATTTACTAACATTAACTACTACAGCTACTATAATAATAGTGCACTATATGGTCTAATATTAGCTAGCTAGCTTTGTGGGGTGATTTCCTAATGTTGTCTAATTAGCTTCGATTAGCGGTAAACCTGCATGACTAGCTTGGTTTGCTAAAGAGCTGAATAAAGACAAGATTGCTAGCAAACAAAACTAATTAGCTAAAGTTTGACGACTTGCACAAACAAAATATATAAAAATACTGTATATCTAAAATAAACCATTTGTCTGTATTTAACTATTGTTTTTACTGGTTAGTGTTTACTTATTTATAATGGCATTGGGCAGTTGTACAGCTACTGTATGTGGGTAAAGAATAAACCATTTGGAATCGTGTTGACATAGAAAAATAATTAATGATGCTGAAACAGAGTTTCTGTTACCGCTTTGAATGTGATTATTTTCCATTAAAAGCACATTCCAAAGTGTTTTATTTCTCTTATAATGCATTGATGTGTTGCATTGATGATAATACTTTTTAATATATTAATGAATGACACATCATACTCTTTGACCTTGCATAGTTATCATTAATACTGTCTGCTGGACAATAATATCCCACAAGACGTATTCAATATTATGAAAACATTATTATTGCACAGCTTAGTGGACTTAATGATTAACACTGTCACTTTGCGCCTCCAGGTTCTGGGTTAGATTCCCGTCCTGGGTCTGTGTGCATGGAGTTTCTCCCAGTGCTTGGTGGGTTTCCTCCTGGTACTTCGGTTTCCTCCCACCGTCCAAAGACATACAGATTAGTCTAATTGGTGTTCCTAAATTGTCTGTAGTAGTGTGAATGAGCGTGTGAGTGTGTATTTGTTTGTGTGCTCTACGATGGATTGGCACCTTGTCCAGAGGTGTACCCCGCCTCATGCCGTAAGTATACTGGGATAGGATCCAGGCCCCCCGTGACCCTGAATACAGGATAGTGGATGAGTGAGAACATTTTATGAATGGATTACTACATGTTAGAAATGTATTCAGGGCATTCATATAAAGCTTTACCCTAATATATTTCTTTCATACCTAAAAAATACAATAATGTTAAGCTAGCAGTGCTAATCAGTTTGGCTAAAAAGAAAGTTGGTACATCTTTCTTTAAGTAAAGAATGATGTACCAACTTTCCGTTCAGCACGGCGAGATTACCTCAAACCACACGCAGTCCACGTACAGATAAATAAGCATATAATCTCAACACTCAGCTCTTATCACAACCATGCGATTTCAGCGGGACGCACACGGCCGATGAAGGCAAAATCATCTTTAAATAGTGGCTTAAGATTCTGACTTTCGATAAGTCGTGCCACAACAGGTTTGATCAATGAGGCATGCATTTGTCATATTGCCTATTTAGATCAGACCGATTAGCGGAACCGGATGTTTAAAAGTCGCTTAAATTCTAACAGCAAATCTTTCCTTTTCTGAATGATTAATCTGTCTGACAGAGGTGGGACTCGACATGTTTATAATAGACCACATAAAGGTAGAACAGAGATAAAAGACCAGAATACATTTATGTATTTGATAAGAAGAGAGCTGTGAATGGGAGGCATTTTATCCCCTGCTTATATTTCCCCCTGTGACAATATCATTTTATGTTTTATTTATTTATTTATTTATTTATTTTTATAAAACCCCTAAAGCCTTCAGTATCAACCTGACATTAGACTCCCGTAAGTACCCCGTTTCTTCAGTTTACCAAGCACTTGAGCACTCTTGTATCTCCCCGCACTTACACACGCAGCTCTTGCCATTCCCCACCACCAGGGCTCCTTATCATCACTAGACAGTCTCAATGCTAATTTTCCGTTTACCAGGCAGTCCAGCGCTTGTCCAAATACCGATAGTAATCTCTCTGTGCTGTTTGCACGTCATTTCACGCGTGCCATCTCTTCAGAGCCTAAACTCCATTTAAGTTTTTAATAACATTTTATGATGGTCCACATACGGGTAAACACAATCTGATTACCTAGAGGAATTGAAAAATACAGGCCTGACAGCAATTGGTTTGATGGTTTTTTTTCCCCCCCAAAGAACTGGAGAACAGAAGAATCGTTTTGTTAAACATTACATATTTTTAGGGCTGTGTATGAACGTGTATCTATAGCTTGGTAGGGACCAAGTGTAGAAATATCTTTGGATGTTGTTTTGAAGATGTGTGTAGTATACGTATTTTATTAGTAAATGAAATGTCATATTGGAAAGCTTTATTTATAGGACCGTGCCAAAGTCTTGATCCACCCCCCATTCTTGAAAAGTGCCTGTTGTTGTTTTCTTGGCTGCTCCCAGCAGGGGGTCGCCACAGCGGACCATCCGGTCCACACATTCAAGCTTGGCACATCAAGCTTATGCCCTTGCCCTACCTGATGCAACCCTCCCATTTTATCCGGGCTACAACTGAGCCACCTAAAGATGCAATTAAAAAATTGGTTGTTTATATAACGACCTCAGCAGCGACCTCATTTCCCCTCTCGTCTGTTCCAACCACTCAGCATTCAGCATCACCAGTACACTAATCACCGGCCTGATCATCTACACCAGTTTCTCACTGGTTCATGCCTTAAGTTAGATGTTTGTTTTAATTATATGTCACTGTGAGGCTTAACAAACAAAGAAACGTTCCTCTTAAACTGCTCAAGTACAAGGACTGGATTAATAATGAGCAGAAAAACTAATTTAAAAAAATACAAGAAAGCGGCAAGATTTTTGCATAGTACTGTATATTTGATTAAATCATTTCAATAAATGTAGACAAACCTATCTTAGATTTTTTTGCTGAATAGCTGCAGGTTTTAAACAGAAAAGTAAAAAATGCATAACATTACATTAACTAGTATTTATATATGCTAATGTTCTGAAGATACACAACAATATCAAGGGCTGGACTTTGAAAGCGACTTCATCAGTCATTATCACAATATAACTGAAAATACAGAAAAAACAAAAGAAGAACATACTTTCCTTCTTCCTTTGATCTTCAGGAAATTTGTCAAATCTTGAGCATGTGACTTTTGGAATATTTCAAATATTTCATAGGAGGGGAGTGTGTGCAGGTAAAAGGTTTTTTTTTTATTTACTTATTTAATTCAAATAAGTTGTTGTGAAAGACACATTGTTTAAGAAGTCTTCTACCCTTACATACATGCAATATTTGTAACTGTAATATCAGTTGGAGACAAATGGCATCCCGAACACGCAATCAACCCAATCATATTTTAATATCTTGACTTTACAGTTTTAATTAAGCATAATATTTCTCTGTATGTACCAACTCTGCTTTTGTCATGAATATTTTTTTTTTACTCTTATTCATTCATTCAGATATTACACTCTAGTAATTTGTAGACAACATATCTGAGACAGTTCCACATTTCACTTTTCTTGTCTGATTCGCCACACAATATGGATTTTTGTTACACCATTAAGAACGGAAAAGTACAACCGGATCATTTGTGTTTTGCACAAAAGAACATCGCTTCCCCAAATTATTTCAGTGTTCGTTCCAGGCGTCTAAAGTTCAGCGTCTCAAGCAATTCGTTGATCGTTTTAGATTTCCTCACCAATAAACGCCTCTTTGTGTTCGACCGAGCTGCTTTGGACAAGTGCTGGCCCTCTGCTGCCTAAATGGGCCGATTCTGTTTCCCCTTACTCACTGTAAATTTCAATAATTTGTTTGACTGGCTTCTTTCCCTGTCACTTTTTATCATATTATCAATGACCACTAAATTTCTCCCTGGCCTGCTCCAGGAGCAGCGCTGACCCCGCTCCCTATTACAGTTCTGTAATGAAGTGCAATGGACTGGTAATTGGTTCACATTATACCAGATCAGGTAACATTAGCCTTATTTCCTTATCGCAATGAGTCCTGCTGCTGCCTTCTCAATGAGAAACTCAACACAGCCTTTCCCTCGCTTTAATGCACGGGGTGTCATCCAAATAACATTTCAGCTCATCCAGGCAATCCCCCTCCATTCCAGTTTTCTATTTCAAGATTGCGCTCGGTGTTTAGCTGAGCGATTTCTGCTTGTCTGCCGGTTCCTTCTGCTTGAAAACTCTCGAAAAGGCGGCAGCCATTAGGCACAGAGATATAAGCGGATAGCATTCCCCATCCAGAGGGAAGTACAGTATGCAAGATGGTAACCTAAGTGAATGGGTGAAACGCGAGCAGGCCGTACAGTGGCCTCCTGCCCCCTTTTTTTTTCATTCGAGTGGCCCAGACGGCTGCTGCCTTTTGTTCAAGCCCTGCGAGCAACAGGAGCCAGAGCACAGTCATGTTTATTTCAGCTCAAATAAGTTCCCCGGCTCTCCACACAGCCAGCGTATTAGCCATGACCATTGTTTTGTCTGCTAGTCGTTTAGTGTTTCATGCATCTAGGCCGACACCGCTTAGCAAGAGAAGTTCGGTCCTGCCAAATGTGATTACATACATGGTAAGTTTAGAACTTAGGCTTGATTAATACTCTCCTCTGACTGTCTTGAAGCTAGTACACTGAGTAGCCTTATATCATTATTATGTACTGATATCATTAATCTTAAGCGAATACATCCGCCTTGATTCTAACTCGTTAATTTGCCTCTAATTCTTTCATGTTGAAATTTAATATTGCTCCTCTTTTGTGAATATCTATGTAAAAAGAAAATGATGCATGATGCAAAATGTCTATTATGTACATGAGAGGACTGAAAAACGCTGCTGTTTTTGTTTACAGCCCACCTGTCAGTCATGATATAGCCACACCCTACTGGGCCTTCAGTCCTCCAACACTTTTAGCACTAAGAATCCAAAATAGATCAGTTTCTGGTGCTTTAACGAGCACAGCTTGGTAACACAGTACAGTATATAATTACAGTACAAGAAGCCTGAATCTGAAATCTGGAAGATTTTTATTAACCCAGATCAGTAATGTTTTTATTCCTGTACAATCTGTTTGGGACAATAACACTGACTCAGTTAAATATGTGACATGATAGTTTTTATTTATTTATTTTTTTTTGCATGCTTATAACTCATAACTGGTTGCGTAGAATTGGCTATTTTCCATGTCAGTTAATAAAGGATGATCCACAGCAGAGCCATCTATAGGGGAAAGCCTGTTTAGTTGCCCCAGACTCTGGAAATCCAATAGGCCTGTTTGAGCAAAATTGACATTTTTCAACAATGTACGTTTTGTCATGGCACCTGGATTTTTTTCTTTCCAGGAACCAAACTTATGATAAGGATTTCATGTATATATGATACAGTGGCCCCCTAGGGACAAAGCGCATAAAAAGGTGCAAGAACAAACAATATGAAAATGCATTGAAAATAAAAAACAAACAAACAAACAAACAAATTTTTTTTAAAGCAAATCTAAAAACACATGGTTAAGTGACTATGGTTAACTTTAATATTTACTATCCATATTTTTTCTGTTTCAGTACAACAAAATAGTTCTAAAAATTTCAAAATTAACATTTACTTCAGTTCATTTTCCTCTTCACACTGATTGATGTCTCATTCCTGGCCTGTGTACCTGCAAATTGTGCTCGTCTCTCCCAGAGCACTTCCAGTCGCGCAAATCTTTTTTTGCACCATGTACAGGAGCTTTTTCCATGAACGTTCATTTTTTTATTTTATTTTTTTTTTTACATGTTTTTCATTTTGGATCGTTTTACTTTCTGCACGTGCTTTGTCTTTTGTATGTGTTTTTGGATTTGCAGCACGTTTCCCTAATGTTCTTGTGCTTTCTCTCTTGTATGGGCTTTGTCCCCAGGGGCAACTGTAATATGTCCATCAAGATAACATCACTCACTCACTCTCACTCTCTCATCGTCTACACCGCTTTATCCTGTATACAGGGTCGCAGGGGGCCTGGAGCCTATCCCAGGAGACTTAGAGCACGAGACGGGGTACATTCTGGATGGGGTGCCAATCCATCGCATGGCAGCCATCTCATTCACACATACATTTTGTTCACACATTACAAGCAACTTGGGAATGCCAATTAGCCTAATCTGCATGTCTTTGGACTGGGGGAGGAAACCCACCAAGCAAACATGCAAAGATTTAAGGCGGATCAAGATAACATGAATTACTTAAATTAAATTTTATTTTATTTATTTATTTATTTATTTATTTATACACCTTTTCACTTTTGTTGCACTTACAGACATGTTCTGGGATTCCTCCAAAGGTTCATTTCCCGTTTAGCCCTGGCCTGTACTATTACACACCGTCTATACATATTTAATGCAGTGAGAGTCTTTTAGCCTGGCACAAACAGGTGACATGCCTAATGTGATGCTCAGGTAGATGTTCATGGTTAATGTTGCAAATGACATGTGACACACATAAAACTTCTTTCTACTATGACAATCGAAGTAGATATTTCTAAATAGCACAGAGTTAGAGTTTTACTGCTGAAAATCAATAGTTGACTATAGAGATAAGAAGTAAGAGTTCGGATAATGTTGTTAAAATAATGGAGAAATTCCCCCTTATTAAAGTCAGTTTACTGGGAGTTCGGCACAAAGGTAAAGACTCGGTCATGCACCTGATGTCTGTTCGTGGAGTTGAGAGGAATTAAGTGGCTTCTCCTACAGGAAATTATCCTTCAGGGTAGTTTATGGATCGGTGGTCTTTCCTAAATTCGCTGGAAATCCAAAAATGTAATCGAGGCTTGTGCAGATTATAGCCAGCCTTGTTTTATTGTTTGTCAGAGGGCAAGACAAGGACATGGGGCGCTACAAGGTCAGGAGAAGACCTCATGGTATGTTTATTTCTTTACAACATTTCCTGATCTTAAATACTGGAAACGTTTTATTTTAAGGATGAATCAGAATGTCTTAATTCCAAATATCGAAATAATTTAACTGTTAGCAGAAATGAGAGAGAATATCTCTAGAGAAGTCATGATGGGAAAACATAGCCAATATTTAACCAATTAGATTTATGGTAAGGAATGAATCCTTTTATTAGTTATTTAGTTTTTTTTTTTTTTTTTTTTTAGGAGCAAACGCTTGCAACCAGTACACATACAGTAGAGTAAAACTTAAACTCATGCACTCTGCTGCCATCTTGTGAAGTGACATCAGATTACCAAAGAGAACACAGAACATCAGCCCCTAAGTGGGTGGAACCAGTGCTGGATTAAGTAAAAGCTTCTAGTCTGTGCTGACTGCATGCTGGTGTTAAGCGTACAGCTAGTAAGTGTGATTAGTGATAAGCAGTTTTAATGCTTATGATAAATTCAGTCACCTTTTTGATTTGTAGTAACAGTTTAAATGCATGTCAGTGATCCCATAAAAAAAAAAATCACTTAACAAGAAAATATTTGGCTGAAGACCATTTATTCATTTGATCTCGGTTAAACTGTTTTGCCCGAAAGAGTTTCATTATTCAAATGAACAAATACTGTTAATTTGCTATGACATATTTCAAACCCCACTGTTTTTAGAGACTTTAGACCCACCCGCCCTAGCGATTGTCCTGTTGATCCAGTCCACAAACAGCGTGACCCGAGTATATACCCCGGGTTTGTTCTTCAATCCACAGCTGTCTCCCCAGCTAACCACGCCATAGATATAACGATTCTGATTTTCCATGCAGGTCAAAGGTCCTCCGGAGTCACCCTATCAGAGCGAGAAGATGATCAGTGTGGAGGAGGGTTAGGTAAATAACTAACAAGTTTTTTTAGAAATTGTTGAGAAATATTTAAAAGTTATAGCGTAACTGATTGAACTAATCAAAGTGACAAGAAAGGGTTTTTAAAACTGTCAAGACAATGGAAGACAGAAAAGAGAAAAAAAATAAGTACATAAAAATACGAACTGTAATATGTTTTATTTATATTGAAGCTGACTTCTGTGTTTATTGCTTCCTGATTTAATTTGTTACCGAATTGATCAAATAGACCCACCAAACCTTTTGCTCCAGTTTCTTTGATGTTTTATTTGTAGTATTCCAGTATATACATGTTTATATGTATTTATTCATCAGGTGTATTATTATTATTATTATTATTATTATTATTATTATTATATTTATTATTATTATTTCTACGTTTCTACACATGATATCTGAATATTTCTTATAAAACATTTTTTTTTACGATCAATTATTTCCTGTCATGTACAGCCAATCTATAAGTCTTGGTGCTATAAGGTAGAAACGAACTGTATGATTTCTCACCTGACAAGCATCCACTCCTCCCTCCAGGTAACCAGCACAGAACATGCTGTCGTCTATGACTTTCCCATAAACATTAACGCTGGAACAAGTTTCCTGGGAAATCAGTAACACCTCAGCATCCAGTAACTGATTGGAGCCATATCGTGCTAAACAAAGCAGAGAGAGAGAGAACGAGACTATTTAATTAGTCTATATCATCAATCAGTCTGATGTATTTGTTCTCAAAGCTTTTTATCATCCTTTTGTACTTCTCAGAGTTACTAAGATTCCCTCGCTTACACTGAGCAGTGGCCCCCCATCCAGAGATGCTGCACTCGGTTCCATCAGGAAAATCTTTACTGGGCAAGCAGGCTGTCTTTACAAACTGACTCTCCTGTGCACACTTCCCACTCGTACCTTTTAGCCTAAGCAGAGCTGCAGAGAGTGAATCAAGATGTAAAGGTAACATGATCATCATGTAAACATCACCCACAAGGCAGTAACCAATATGTGTGTAGTAAACCATGATCACCAATGTCGTTGTGGACCGACTCGGGTGTCTCTAAGTATTGCTCATGGAGAATGGTCTCAACAACCTCCAGAGTTTGGTGTGATGCCTCAGGCTTCCCCAGATTAATACTTCCCAAAACCACTTGGTATTCTTTTGTGTTATCACTGTGAAAACACACAACCGTAATGCTGTAGCCACTCATAAATATTTGTTTAAATATTTACAGTATTTAATTTATTTATAGTATTTTAAAATGGCCTGTGGTCACTGTATATCAGTCCATGTTTCTACAGTACAGTAAGTAAAGATGGTTAAACTTCATTTCCATTATCCTATGTAGCACTGATACATTTTTTTTCAATTTCCATTTAATGTATTTACTATTATTTATTATTTATTTGCTATTCATGGGCTACTTCGGTTAATCTGGCCTTTCCATTTCTGAATTCTGGTCCAACATGGATAGACAACTATTTCTCAAGGATTAATGCTTAGGAAATTATTAATGAAATCACAATTTCTTAAAAACACTCTTTGGTCCTTTTTTAACCTTGTCTACATTGACATGTTTGGATTCTTGAGGTCACAGAGGCAACCTACACATGAGCAGAACTCACTACATTACCCAGGGACATATGTGCAGCTACAGTAGTCTGTAAACACTTTCTGACGTGTGTTGTTATACTGTTATATTTGGTGTTACGCGATAGCATCGTAATAGTATTCCTCCAGTATAAGTCCATCAATTACAGAAACAACTTTTGGTCAGTTGTCAATAAAGCAGATGTTAGACAATACTCACATACAATGTCCTGCAGTCAAGATCCAGCATGATTTAATGAGGGTACCTCCACATGCATGTCTGAAGGCCTGGGTTGTACCTTTGGTTCTCATCTGAACAGAAGCCTGCCATGGCTGGCCACCAGGAAGTGCCTTTATACCCCCATAAATACGATTTATTTGTTTTACCGGTTGAGGTTTGCCACATACTGCAAACTCTTTCACCGGTGGCAGGACGTTGGGTACGGCATGGATTTCTGGGGTGTGGTCTGGGGTGTGGCCTCCTGATGTGTTGCTTACAGGGGTCTCGCTAACTGGAAAAGTTGGTTTATGAGTGTCATTTCCTGGTGTGAGGCTTTCAGCAGTGCCATTTCCTGGTGTGAGGCTTGCAGCATTGCCATTTCCTGGTGTGAGGCTTTCAGCAGTGCCATTTCCTGGTGTGAGGCTTTCCGCAGTGTCATGTCCTGGTGTAAGGGTTTCAGCAGTGTCATGTCCTGGTGTAAGGGTTTCAACAGTGTCATTTGTTGGTGTAGCACTTTCAGGAACATCTGTTTTCGGTGGGATGGGTTTTATGGTTGACTGAACGACAGTAGGGTGTGCAGTGGGCTTCTGTACCGAAGGGGCATGGTTGGGATCTAAAATAATGTAAATTGTGAAACAGCATTCAAAACACAATTTCTGAACATTCAATTTATTTGATCTTGTAACCCACAAGATTTTGACAGCAGATTTTATAGGTTGCATTTCATAAGGAATCCATCAGTAAGACATGGTCATACACAGACAAAATGAGAAACTAGAGCTGCTTGGTTAACTGGTTTTTACAGGTCAAGATTCTAAAGGTCTAAATAATTGAAAAGTATAATTACAGATATTTGTGATTTTTTGCCAATTGGCACCACTTAGACAAACTTTTGTAGTTTTGATCAAATCATCATTTTGGACAATCTAATAACATGAAAATGTCTGATTACCTGTGGGACATTTCCTCACATCGCATTGTTCCCATCTTATCTTCTTTTCTATTCGCACGAAACACCATGGCTTTGAATCACCATCTGGATTTCTGTGATTTAAGGAATTCATTTTAACTTAAAACACTGAACTGTCTTGATTTTCCCCTCATGATTAAAGATTAAGACTTGTAAAGACATGTATAGCTTAATACCTGCAGTAGTTGTGAGGACCCAAACCCTGAGGATCGCTAATTGCATTGAAGGGGTTTATTCCTTTAGCCAGAAGGAAATAAGAACTCCAGAAAAGACAGTCATGTCCCTCCTCTGTCTCTGATACCATCCCTCTGTAGGACTCACCGTTTCCCTCATAGCAGTCATTTAGGCCTCAACAAGAACAGCAACATGTTACTAATTCATTTGATTTTTATTTTTATATTTATGATCATAGTATTCTTGATTATAGTACTCTTCACAGATTAGAAAATGTAGTAGGAATTAAGGGAACGGTCCTTTCCTGGCTCAGATCCTATTTGACTGATTGTTATCTGTTTGTAGATTTAAATGGTGACTATTTTGCATGTTCTCAAGTGGAGTTTGTTGTTCCACAGGGTTCAGTGTTAGGCCCACTGCTTCTTTCTCTTTACATGCTTCTTCTGGGCAACATAATTCTTAAGCATGGTATTAGTTTTCATTGTTATGCTGATGACACACAGTTACCAGGTGAGAAAAACCAGCTTACTAAAGTTGAGCAATGAGTGCAGGACATTTGATCACAGAACAGTTGATCACACTGTAACTTTAAATGGCAGTTTCTTTTCCATGAAGTGCAGCAGTAAAAGACCTCAGTGTGATTATAGATCCCAGCCTTTCATTTGAAGCTCATGTAGATAATATTACCAGGATAGCATTCTTTCACCTCAGAAATATTGCCAAGATAAGGAATATGTTGTCACTAAACATGCAGAAAAACTAGTTCATGCTTTTATTATCTCTAGGTTGGACTATTGTAATGCCTTACTGTCTGGTTGATCAACTAGGTGCATAAACAAGCTTCAGTTTGCTTTCTTCTACTCTTTTGCTCTCTCCTCTTCTCTCTCTCCTCCCTCTCTCTTCCCTCTCCCTGTCTCTCTGTCGAGCTATACAGATACTCATCGCATATATATACACACACTGTATGTTTACACTGTAATTAGTTGGTTATTTTCTGTTAAAGAACAAAATGATAAGTAAATTATAAAATATTATTTATATTCTTACTTACCGACCTGACAGAATTTTCCAGAAAAACCTGTTCTGCAGATACAGTCAAAATCTTCACCATCTACCTTACAGGTACCTCCATTTATACATGGGTTCCGTTCACATGGAGCAACTGGTGAAAAAGAGTAAAGTGCAGATAAAATACACCTTTGTTTGCTGGAGGGGAAGGTAGGATGTCACGAAACTGTTATACACCAATCACCCATACTGTAACACTAAAAAACGCAAAACATTAAGCCCAATATTGTGTAGATTCAGTTTGAGTTGCTGTGATGGCGCTGCCCCCTTGGAGCATTTCAAGAACTCTAAAGGCGTGCTGTAGTGTCTGTCACTGAAACTTTAGCAGTGGATCCTTTGGTGCTGTTGGTTGCAAGCTGGGGCTTCCATGGATTGGGCTTCAGCACAGTCCATTTATGCTCAGTCAGTTTGAGGTCTGGGGAATTTGGAGGCCAAATCAACAACCTTGAACTCCCATACTTTCTGTCACGGCCAATTTTATGTTTTGTTGAATTTGGTAGTCCCCGACTTCTTAAGTCCGACAAAGTGAGTCTTATACATCTCTGACACGAATATACAATGTAAAGCATACAGTACCAATCCACTTGGCTTAATCGGTCCCCTTTCCCCACACTACAGTACCATCATGTGGCTAAAAACCGTAATCGTGCCTAAGAAAATGAATCTCACAGTGAAATGTTGTCTTTGCCTTTAAATTGCGAGGGGAATCCCGGATGCCAAGTTTGTCTCAGAGCTGTTTTCCACTCTACTGTATTGAACTGTGAACTCTGTTTTGTTGAGGATTTTCCTAAATTAGGATTATTCGTCATCAGGACAACTTTACAGGACGGCCATTTTGTATCATCATGCTTCCGGACTGATTCATTGATACTGGTCAGGCCGACTCATTTCTCCCCCCCACACAATATACCGGTCTTTAGACATTTTATACATTCACTTACACACTGAAAATATTGTATATAATTGTAAATATTGGTATCTGGTGCACTGCAGTGTCTATTTTTTTTGTACAAAAAAAGTGAGCTACTTCTGAAAGTGGAACTGTGGTCCGTTTATATCTGCAGAAATTCATAACTTAATTGTTCGTAAGTCGGGGACTGCCTGTATGTCATGTATTGTCATTATAAAAAAAAATTTTTTTTCATACAAATACATATTTTATTTTTGTTTTAGTAATAACAACATTAAGGTATATTTATAACAACATTTACGTTTCCACTTACAGTTGAGGCATATGCTCTGTATTATCCTATTTGTGTAACATCTGGGCCACCACAGCCTCGGAGAGTAAGATCCAGCTCCCCGGATTACTGAGCCATAGCTTTGTCTCCCCCTAGTGTGTCCACGTATGTTTGTCACTCACTTTAGCAAGTAATAGAAATCGCCTGTGTATCCTTTTGTGTCTCTCTATTTATACCAGCCGACCCCATAGTCTCTTGTCCGTCCACCGTTGTGTATGAA
>JAQMYL010000038.1:31912795-31923133 GCA_030014365.1 Clarias pachynema
CTGTGCCAAGTTGTTGTGCGGACTGGATATTCCGCTGTGGCGACCCCTTACTGGGAGCAGCCGAAAGACCAACAACAGTGTCGAATGCAGCACTAAGATCAAGTAAGACTAGTATTGAGATGCAGCCTTGGTCTGAAGCTAAAAACAGGTCATTTGCAAAAACTAGTGCAGTTTCTGTACTATGATGGGGCCTGAAACCTGACTGAAATTCTTCGAGGATATTATTTTCCTGCTAGAATGTGCGTATTTGAGCTGATACTACCTTTTCTAATATTTTTGATAGAAACGGAAGGTTTGAAATCGGTCTGTAATTTGTTATTTCATTCAGGTCTAAATTAGATTTTTTTAAGAAGAGGCTTAATAACTGCCAACTTAAAAGGTTTAGGGCTGTTATAATGTTTAGAAGCGGCTCTCCAACCGTATGCATCACTTCTTTTAAAAATCTGGTTGGGATTGGATCTAACAAGCACGTTGTTGATTTAGCCGAGGTGATAAGTTTATACAGCTCTTCCTGTCCTATACCTGTGAAGCACTGAAAATCTAAATGCGAAGCTTTAGACTGGACTAGATCATGATATGCTATTAGAGGTTGAACCTCCATTATTTTCTTCCTGATACTATCGATTTTTTTTATTGAAGAAGTCCATAAAGTCTTCACTTCTAAACTGTGATGGGATACTCTGCAAACATCACAGGTTTTGTTAGGCGAGCCACTGTACTAAATAAAGAAATACAAAGAATTAGTATAAAGAAATACAAAGAAAACCTTTGTAAGGTTGAGTATTTTACGGCCTTGTTCACGCTCCCTGTTCGGTAATCGGAGAGTGAATCACAGATGAGAAATAGAAAAAAGTAGATCGGATAAAGATTAAGTTTTGTCTTAAAACGACTCCTTAGTAGCACATTAGTAGCTTATTTTAAAGTAGATTATTAAATCCAGCACATAACTGTTCATAACATTGCTTTTACTCGACATTTGATTTTCCTTATGGTGCAGGTTAAACTTCAGGCAGATATCTAAATACTGCAAAAGTTTCATTCAATTCTGTTCAGCCAGTTTTGCTTGATGCTGTGACATAATCTGTCTGGACAGACATACAGACAGACATGTATGAAACATAAAGATGTTCTGACCAATGTACAGTCAAAACTTTTCCTTTATTTGTAGAGATAAATTGTTTTAATTCTACAGGTTATGCAACACACCAACACACCACATGGTGTTAGAATGAGCAGTTAAACCTTATACTATAACCTTAAACCTTATTTGTAGATTGTAGAAATGATTTCTCATGTCTTATGAGGTATTGTTGTTAATTAAAATACTTTGTAATGATTAATGAATAGGAGTGTCATGTCAAGTGTTACTCAACATCCTTAGACACATACACCTGTGTTTGTTTCATTTTTTTTTCCTTTTTTTTCCAATGGTAGTTTTTCAGGTTACAGAGCCTACGTGTTTTTTAAGTCTAGGTATTTATCAGGTTAGGCCTCGGGGAAGTCAGTCTGCCCAATCTAGCTGTACACTTTGAAGAATGTTTTTTTGGACACACTAGAATTGTGCATCCGGCTCCTGAAAATGGGTTCGCTCTCACAGAAGGTCACATAGATCTGAAGGTAATTAGAACAAGGCTCGGTTTTCAAGGTTTATTCGGAATTACCTCGCTCTTTCTCTGTCTCTTTCTGTTTCTTTTAGCTGTAAACCCATGCCCTGTGTTTCAGTGTTAAGTGCTTTTCTCAAAAGAGTGCTGAACAGACCCTGAGAGCAAGGTCTACGCTCGATTAATTGTTTGAAAGGTGTTAGTTCAGGCCAGGATGTTTTGTTTTTTTTTTCCTTTTTTTTTGTAGCTCCTACAAAGCAATAATTATTAGGTGTGTAATGTGTTGCATGTGGCTGGAAGGTTCTGGATGCTCACTGGCGGACTGTTTTCCATTTCAAAAGCTAGTTTTAAAGCTTTATAGAGAATAAGGATTTGCCTCAACATCTCAGTTTATGTTTTTTAGTTAAACATTCTAAACTAAATTATCAACATTTCCAATGAATTATGAGCTTGTGTTGAGAAATTTTATAATGAAAGGAATTTATATTAAAGTTAAAAATAAATGGTATAATGTGGTTAATAATAGGATAAAGATTTAATTGAATGTTATCTCGTTAAAATAAAAAGAGTTAATAGTCAGTTCATACATACACACCTTTCACTGTAGAATTCATAAATAATTCATAGTCTTCAAGTCATAATTTTTTTAATCACACGTGACATAAGTGGAATATAATAGATTATAAATAGAATAGTTTTTTATTTTACATGAAAATAATGGAAAAATAATGGGCTTATTAGTAATACTTGTAATAATAATAATAATAATAATACTGTGTATAACCAAAAAAGTATCATACATGCAATGATAATATTACTATTGTATAATAATAATAATTATTATTATACAGTAAGTCATATGAACACTCAAGTTATGAACTTTCAAAGTACGCCAACTGCAAAGCTTGCGGAAGTTAGATCACATGTCAGGTGTACAGTGTGCGTGCAGCGCGCATCCAAGGATGTCCAGAAGTGTAAAAGCAGCGGTGATGAAGCTGGTACTGTAAAGAAACACTAAGCAATATGGATGGAGACAACAGTAAACATAATTCGAGAAAATGGAGCAAGGTGAATAGATGGAAGACATTGTTCATTTTTTTTAACATAAATCGTTCGACCATCAGTGTGATTCTAAAGAACAATGGCAAGATCATGTAACTTGATGATAGTTTTATATTGTGAATAGCCATTTGTGTCAGTATCCGAGTATGCAGACAATGTTTGTTGGACTTACGAACACATTGGACTTAGGAATGAGCTCTCAGAACGGAACTTGTTGGAGACTCTAATACAATACATGAGTTATAATAATAATAATAATAATAATAATAATAATAATTCTCCTTCTTTTTTTCTTATTATTATTATTGGTGTTGTTGTATTCTTAAAATGTAATATTTAATTAGATGTGGGTATCTCTAGCGCTTAGGTTTCAGTCATTCTGCTCCTGAACGCTGCCCCCTCCATCTGACTGCTCCACTCCACCTGAGTGCTCAGACGTCTGCTTATTAGCCTACTGACTCCTGCATATGTTCCCTAAATAATAATCTAGACTCTTTTCATGCCTCGAGCTGTCAGAGAGAGAGAGAGAGAGAGAGAGAGAGAGAGAGAGAGAGTGTGTGTCTGTGCAAGAACATTAAGCTGTCCAGTCCAATGTGCAAGGTCATTCCCTTCACTATCGAAAGGTTACAGTTTTTACAATATTATTGACGTCATTACGTGTAAGCAATAACCTTTTAATGATATTTTTTTCTGTTTATTCATCATTTAATAGGAGACAAATCAACTGAATGCTATGGCATTTAAACATAGACTGATTGTGCTGTTGATCAGACTCTACACTCTGGGATTTGGAGAGTGTACAGTATATGTTCCTGAGAACAGTGTGTTCATGGTGAAGAATGTAGAGGGAGAGACAAGAGAAACCCGTGTTTGTAATTATCAAGAATTCTGTTATTATGGAGAAAAAAAGAAAACCTGGTGCCTTAAAAATGAGTCATTGTTCTTAGTGAGCATGCAGTTGGCTTTGTGAACAACATAGGAGGTGTAAAAAAAAAAATAATAAAATAAATAAATCAGCTCACACATCTGTGCTTTATGGAAATCCAGCTCCAGGAATGCAAAGGAACATGCAAATTGAGGTACAGTGCACGGAACTATCCGGAGAATTTTCTTTTTTATTCTTTTTTGTTGCCTCAGCTTCATATCGATCAGCTCCTCTTTTATAAATCATTACAGCTGTAGCTTTACATCAGGATCAAGTCTATGCTTGACAGTAAGGTACATTATCTGTACGTATTGTTATTGCAAAAAATCTATAAAATAAGTTTACTAAACATTAAAAACATGCGAACAAAGGAATACATTAACAAGTGACCATGACACAGTTAACATATTCCTATATTTTTTATTTTCAGTAATTGCTCCTACCTGGTCATGGTGATTTATATGAGGGATTTGTTTAGATTTAAGTACAAATATGTTGCCATGAATAAAACAGTGTGTGTGAAGTGTGAGGAATTGGTTGAGCTTTTTGTAGAACTCATTTAGAGCTCCACTGAACATTCAATAATATTTAATAATAAATGAGTGACTGATGTCTGAATATCTTCACTATCTTTACCAAAGATCAAACTACACTATGATGAAATATTAACCGAAACTCAAAAACACGGCTGGGTTATTAAGATGTCGCTCCGTGATCATTAGATGTTCAGCGAGAGAGTACAGATGACAGCATTTCAAATGTCAGTAATTAAAGATTGCAAGTTGCAACAAAGGGCAGAGATCAAATGTAGCAGTGTAAGTTATAATTCTTTGTGGGGGGGAAAAAGGTTTAACAAGAAACACACACCCTGTCTCCTTCCAGTTCTATCTTTCCTCTGAGTCCCATTACTATTTTGTTGACTACAACACCAGCTGTTCTTTTTATTGTGGCCTCCAAGCGATCAATATGGAAGCTCCTGTTGCGTTCCTTTTTATCAAGAGCAAAGGGGAAAATGTGGGTGAACAAAGTAAAAATGTACCACGAGGGTCAAAAATATGTACAGTGAGTCCTTTTCTCGTGTTAACCCTTTCAGACTTTATTTACAGTATGTACGTGAGGATTTTACTGCAGCCTAGCCCGTACAACTTTTTCTTCTTCATATTCAGGGCTCAGGATTGTGCAGTATAGAGTAAGGTTTTTTTCTCGCACAAAAGGGGCAATATAATGTAATACCTTATAGTTCATTTTAACCCACTATACAAACTTGACTGAGCAAAAAATGTAAAAATGGTAAAAAAAAATTATAATATACAGATACACATGATAACCTGTTTTTTCATTGTTGTTTTCGGTTGTTTCTATGACCAAAATATAATAATAATAATAATAATAATAATATTTAATATATATAATATTTAATATTATTATTATTATTATTATTATTATTTATAATAATAATATGCCCATTTTTAAAGGTTCTACAATTTTGCCACATCATTCCCATATTCCCGTAGTGATACAATTTACCCTTTATAAACTTAATGGTAATTTATATTCTACCAGACATATTCAAAAACCCACGTACACAGTTTGATGTCTGAAGCCTCCCTGTTAAAACACACCAGCAATGCTTACAAATAGGCATACAGTATATAGTAATGCTTACAAATAGGCATATATACACACACATACACAGTCTTATGCAAAAGTTTGGGCACCCCTTGATAAATAACAGATTTTGATGATTTTTTTTTAATTGAAAAGATGTTAACACAGTCTCTCTTGGAAATGGAAAAAAATGCACAATATTTTCAGCGAACATTGATGTACAGTATAGTTACTTCTTAAGTTTTAAGGGTTATTGAGAAGGTCATTAATTACCGGTACCTCCAAGCCTGTCCATAAGAGAAAATCTAAATTATGGTTGTATGTAGAACTGTCAGGACATTGCTGAAATTTCAAACTCTTTCAAACACTTTATAAAACACACCGTGGCCTACAAGCATGTCCGCCACAGACTGCCACACCCAACACATGTCATGTTCACAGTCGTCTTAATTCTGTTTATGTACCTGTTATCCATCTGTTAACCATCATTACCACACCATATAAATGATAAAGCTCACTCAGAACTATTGCACAATATAAACTGAACACTTAGTATCTTTGTGTCTGACTTCACCAAGCCTTACTTTTGTATTCTAATTAGTTGTATTTGTTTTGTGTCTGTTTTTGACATTCTGCTCACCAGCTGACCCTTTTTTTTCCTAACTGTTTGAGAATCAACTTAATAATCTGCGAATGCATCCAGGTTCACCTTTTGGCCTTACAATAGAAGTTTAGAATCGAACCCAGACCGTGTGGGCGACGGTGCAACGAAGAAACCTTGAAAGAGACCAGACTCCCGAGGGAACCCATTCTCATTTTAGTGATCCGTGTTATTACAGTAGGATATTCTGTTATACAGAATGGTGCAAAAAAGATAAAATATTGTTTTGTGCAAACAGGAACGCCTTGTTGAAGAGTGACATCAAGGAAGAATAGACAGACTGGACAGGTTTGACAGAAAGCTACAGGATCTTATATAACCTCTCTTGACAACTGTGGTGAGCACAAAAGCATCCCAAAACATGCAGAAATTTGAGGCAGATAGACATATAACAGCATGTAAACATTTTAGTTGTAGGTTGGTTAGCACCATGGCTTAGTGGTTAGCATGGTTACCACGCACCTCCAGGGTTGAGGGTTCGATTCCCGCCTTGGGGTCTGTGTGCATGGAGTTTGCATGTTCTCCCCATGTTTGGTTTCCTCCTGGTACTCTGGTTTCCTCCCACAGTTCTAAAACATGCAGGTTAGACTAACTGCTGTTACATATTGTTTGTAGTGTGTGAATGTTGACCTGAGGTCCTACCATAGTCGTAAAAACAAATGGGAATAAACACAATAGTTATCATCATTGGGCTCCACAGTCCTTAGTTGGACTACAGAGATTCCTAGACGGATAGAAAGATGGATGGTTGTAGGTTATAAAATGGATTCTGTCTTTACCTATAACTGTCTGATATGAAGATTTATGATGAATTCAGAGTTTGTACTTAAGAGTTCTTTTTCTTTCTAAAGATTTTTATGTAGAACCCTAGAACAGATTGTTTGTACTCTGAACACAAAGTCTAGGAACCTTTGCTCAGTACAGTTCAAATGTCCAGGGTTTTGATGAACAAATGGCTCAATGTAATTATTAGCGTAACAATAGAAAGACTTCCTCTCTTTACTGTAGTAGTTTTTTTTTTTTTGTCTAACAAGCATAAAAACACTATGAGCTTGTTCCTGAACAAAAGGATACGACCTGAGTCTGGTGCTTGTGCCGAGTACCAAGCAGTGAGCGAAAGAGATGGAAGAAGATAGAAAGAGACAGTATTGTAGTAGCATCACTCTCTTTTCAACTGACACTACACTTTTCCCCACGTTTCCGTGCTGCACAGAATCCCTCGTAATCATTTTTCTCATGTCCTGAAGTCGACTCTTTTTCTTTTTTGTCCGTTTTTTCCAACTGCACCAGCTAGCAATTCTGCGGCGTCGTTTTTCAGCGTTTGCCAGGATTTACCGCCTCTCGTATGGTAGCGCTTCCAAGGCGCCGAGAGATGGAAAACAACCCTTTTTTATGAAGGTGCGGGTGATATCTCTGCCTTTATGTGCGTGTGTGTGTGTGTGTGTGTGTGTGTGTGTGTGTGTGTTTATTTGGATGTTTGTGTGGGTGTCTGAGAGAGAGAGAGAAGTGATGGCCCATCAAAGAAAGATCAGGCTAAAATATGACGCACGTCTGGCTGCCCTTGAAGCCTGCGAGACAGGAGGAAAATAGGGTTTAGTGGAAGATGGAGGACAGACGTCGGCCTCTTCTTTTTGAAAAGAACAAGAGATGGATTGTACCCTGAGTGTGTCAGACAAGTTTATGTGTCTTGATTGGGTGTGTGTACGTGTGCATTAGGGTATAGGTTGGACACTCGGGCTTGTCAGTTGCGACTGGGTGACTTTGTGTAGCAGAGATTTAATCGTTCCCACGTACACACCCAAACACAAACGCTTTAAGTACTGTTTTATCTTTAATAGTTAGTTTATATTTATTCTACTTCAATAATACATAAGAAAACCATCAATTTACTATCAATTGTTTTTTTGTTTTTTTAATTAGCTCCACCCCCAGCTCGTTTTCCTCTGGACCAATCACATCATGTTTATCTCTCATCACTGTATTGCACTCAGGCCACATTGAAGTGCAGTCACTCTCCAAACACTCTCTTGTGTTGGCATGTTAGAAAAGCGGAGAAGCCCTGGCATATAAAGATACATACTTGCCGGACAAATTTCAGAATTATTGGCACCCTTCAAAAGAATCGACAAACTAAAACATCACATGCAAATTTTTAAATGTGTCTACTACATGATTAAAGAAATAATTTACCAAAGAAAAATGACTCAACCTCTTAAGTGTAAATAATATTATTTTAAGTCTTTATATTTTATGTCAAAATGATTGACAAATATTCTAACAATCTCCGTACAAATAACTGCACGCTCCCTTTTCCCTCCCCGTCTCATCTGTTTATTCATCTCCCGTCTCTGCTAGTCACCCTAGTGTGAAATCCGCACTGCTGAGTGCAATTAAAATGTTTATTGCTTTGGATGTAGCATGCTGTGCTAGCTCGGTGAACTCCATTACACTATCACAGAGAGAAACAGAATTTTATTGCAAAAAGAGACTGATAAAAAGATACTAATCCATTATTTATTAATTTGTTTAACTATTGGTGTGTGTGTGTGTGTGTGTGTGTGTGTGTGTGTGTGTGTGTGTAAATTTCACAAATTCTTTTTTATTGGTGTACCTGTCATGTGAAAGCTAGCAGTCTTGATTCTCATTTCAGCAATATTAACCTTACAGCAGTGCTATTGCTGGAGTGTGTCTGGGCAGCATATATATTCAAACACACACACACACACACACACACACACCTACACACACACACACACACACACATATATACAGTATAAACAATTGCCTGAGCTAGCATTTGACCTGAATAAGTCATGCACTGTTCCAGGCAACTAACGCACACCTGCTTGCCCGAACGCACCGCTCTGAACCGTACAGTAGCTCATAACAGAATCGGCATGAATGTACATGAGGGGTGTTCAAGTCAAACCGGGACTTTTATGAGAGTAAAAACTTATTTTATTGATCTATATAATCCCCTGCCACACTGATGCATTTATTCCAGTGTTTCACTAGTGCTTGGACACCATCAAGGTAGAAAGTTTTCAAATTTGTTGGGCCTATGCTCAGAGTGCCTTCTTTCACATCTTAAACCCTGGCCTCCCAGGAACTCCTTTAATGACCCAATCATGTGGAGATGGCTTGAAGTGAGGTCAGGACTGTGAGTGGGATATGACATTAACTCCCAGTTGAGTTCCTGTAATGAAAGTGGTGTTTACATTTAGGCATTTGGCAGACGCCCTTATCCAGAGCAACTTACTTTTTTTTTTTTCATTATACATCTGAGCAGTTGAGGGGTAAGGGCCTTGCTCAGGGGCCCAATAGGGACAACTTGGTGGTCATTGGGTTTGAACGTGGGACCTTCTGAACTGTAATCCAATGCCTTAACCACTGAGCTACAACAGAACCCCCAAGTTGAACAAGTGAATGATTGTGTGTCCAGTTCCCACTGGCAGAGGCAGCTCTTCTTCAGCTTGGTGACAAGTTTCCCATCGATTTTCAAGGATCAGGCGTTCCACCCTATGAATGTTCATAGGAACGACTGCACTGGGCTTCCAAGTATCAGTTTGACTTAAATGCCTCTTGTATATTTGAGATATTAACCCATTTATTAGTTACATGGTTAAGATTGACTTTACATGATTGTGAAGGAGTTTACGTATCTCTGAGTCTTGTTTATGAGTGATAGAACATTGGAACGTGCGGTTGGACGGAGAATCGGAGCAGCGAGGGCTATATTGCAGTCGCTTTACCGCACTGTTGTGACGAAAAGAGAGTTGAGCCAAAAGGCAAAGCTCTCAATCTACCGGTCGATCTTCGTTCCAACCCTCACCTACGGTCATGAGAGTTGGGTCATGACCAAAAGGACAAGATCACGAATACAAGCAGCCGAAATGGGTTTTCCCAGAAGGGTAGCTGGCTTTTCGCTTAGAGATAAGATGAGGAGCTCAGTCATCCGTGAGAAACTCAGAGTAGAGCCGCTACTCCTTTGCGTGAAAAGGAGTCAGTTGAGGTGGTTCGGGCATCTAGTAAGGATGTCACCAGACCGACTCCCTAGGGAAGCTGGAAGGAGACCACGGAGCAGACCAAGGACTAGATGGAGAGATCTCCACACTGGCCTGGGAACCCCTCGGGATTCCCCAGTCAGAGTTAGCTGAGGTAGCTGGGGAAAGGGAAGTTTGAGGGTTCCCTGCTGGAACTGCTACCCCTGCGACCCGACTTTAGATAAGCGGTTGAAGATGGATGGATGATGGATGGATAGTTACATGGTAAAACCATGAGATGTTCTTCAGTTAAGATTATTTTTCAAAACAGTCCTGACACTGGGTTGATAGTGTAGGGCAGGGGTACTCAAATATAAATTGGAAAGGTCCACTTACCAAATTTCTATTCAGTCCGAGGTCTGGAAAAATGACAGTCCAATTTCAACTACAAAAAAATTCAAACCCAAAATTTTCGAACAATACCCAAAAATGACATGG
>JAQMYL010000038.1:31958899-31971996 GCA_030014365.1 Clarias pachynema
ACACACACACACACACACACACACACACACACACACACACACACACACACACACACACACAAAAACAAAAAAAAAACAAAAAGAAAACTACTTACCCAGTGGAGATACATATCATATTTGAATTCTTCTGTCAGGGCATTTATAAATGTATTTTATGATTCTAATTAAGATTAACATTCGCCTATGCAGAATCAGTATCCCTAGAATAAGATTTACGTTATTTCCTTCCATTTTGACAGGACTTCAGGGTTGTAGAATATCAGGGCCTAATTACAGTGTGTCTTAAGGCACAGATAATCTAGGCAGGTTAATTTCACTTACCTTGCCTCCGAGCCCTTACACAATATTAGAGTAGTTATGATATTACAGTATAATCTTTTCTTTTTCCTTCTCGACATTGTCTTCATGACACTTCTTCAATCAATACCTATTGCACAGTCAATAAATATTGATCTATATTATGATCTCTGAGACTATTCAGTACTTTGTGATGGATTTCCTAGTGAGCGATGTCTTTAGCATTTATAGTCAAATGGGAGTCACATGGGTGATTGCTTTACCTGAGCTAAATATTTCAAGCTTAAACATTAAAATGAGCGGTATCCTGTTGCAGTTTGGCATTAAATACATTATACTTGGCTATTAGTGGTTTCCTATTCTCATCAGCCCTAACAGATTGTGGCTGCCATAATGGTCATGGAGGAAACATAAATAGATTAAGTCAAGTGCAGATGTGATGGCACTCAGTGATTGCTTCGCAATTCTCAAATATATTACCTCTCAAAGCAAGATTAAGTTTCAGTTTTTTTTTCTTTTTTTCTTGGTTAATATTTATCTGATTCTCTTAACCTGTGAGCAAAAATACATTCAGAGCTCATTTAGTACGTCATGCAAACATGATTATAGACAACAACCACGGCAAAATTATTAGATGCTTGCTGGACACATCTATCCAAGCTGATTTACAATCCAATTCGATCCAATCCAAGCAAGCTGAAGCTTTACACAACAACCCAGCAGGGGCTCGCTGAACATCCTGGGATTTACTGGGATTCACTAGGACAGAACCTCTATCACCAAGTTTGATGTAAAGAGTGGTTATTTGAGTAACCTTAGCCTTCCTGTCATCTCGGGTCGGCAAGGCATTTTTTGGCAGCAGAATGTTTTTGGATGTTTTTTGTCTATGTAAACTCTAGATAGTGCCAAGTATGTAAAACCCAGGAGATCAATAGTTTCTGAAATATTCAAACCACAATGCCACTGTAAAAGTCACTCAGATCACACTTTTACCCATTCTAATGTTTAATGTAAACTTTAACAGAAGCACTTGACCTGTCTCTAATACTATATAATATAATATTATACATTACAAGTCAAGTCAAGTAAGCTTTTATTGTCATTTCAATCATATCCAGTTCAGTACACGATGAAACCAAATAACGTTCCTCCAGGACCAAGGTGCTTCATACAACGTAAATTCATAACATAAATTAACAAAAAACTAACTAGCTAACTAACTAAGAACCTAAGTTCTTTGTCACAGTTCTCTGTAACCTAAGCCATCATAGTTTCAGAATATTTAGAACATACAGTAGCATCACAAACAGAATTCCCAGTTTGTTTTACGTTATACCAGTATGCGGTCATGCTGTGGCCTGGTTGCATCATCCGTTTATCGATTGCGGGCTTGAGTTGTTCCCATTAATGTCATTATAATGGAATCATATATAGATGAGATAGAAATATGAGTCCATAATTACCACAATGAGCTAGGACACAGGACATTAACTCACTTTGTAACCTGAGAGTATCCTAATCCCTTCACTCTGACCTTTATAGAGCCGGAGTCCACTACCAAGAACTGTTCATTATTTATAAACTAATGCAATTCTAATTCTTATCTTGTTTCTGGCATTCTTTATTAATAGGCAGAGCACCAAGTGAGCACCAAGGCTTGTTTGGCAGCAGCTCCACATAAACAGATGTGTAAATGGGGATACGGTGAGGTTTTCTGAAAGGAGACTTTATTTAACATTTATGGAATGCTATAACTTTAGGCTGAACTTTTTTTTTCAAGGAATAGTCTTAATTTACGGTTTGACAAGATATATTGTTTGATCCAGGAAATTAAATGTAGGGGCGCACTTGTGTTAACTATTGCATATTCATGTTGTCTTCTAGGTTATGATGTAGTAGTACATAAAGATTTAGTTGTGAATGCTGTCTTCTGGACCAAAGAGAAGGAGAGGCAAAAGAAAGAATCAACTGGTGCTGGTTTTTTTTTTTTATATTACTATGGCATTGAAAGCTATCCCAATGAAGGCCAGCAGGACTAATGCAGCTAATTCTTCGAACAGCAAGTATAAGTGGCTGTTTGAGTCAGTAGGTGGTGAGTGGTTTCACACACAGAAAAGCTGTGGTGTGGCTTGAATCATCTTCTTTATGCCATTGAGAGTGAAGAGGGGTCTTTATGTGGCTAATAGTTTAGGTCAGGCCAGCACTGAGCACACTGCAATGCACTCATGCTTTAACTCCTACACAAAAAAACCACACAAAGATGAGATCATGCCCTTGCTTTTAAGTTTCTGTGAATTGTGCCACGGACTCCTTTTAAAAAGTCAGCTAAAGTAATTTTTTTGTGATTCACTATTTTTTACATAAAATCATATGCAATATTTTTGGCTGGGTTTTACAGACTGTGTCACAAATAGCAAACATGTAAAAGTATAAGTGTTCTTGACTTGATGGCTAGATTGCCAAATTTAAGTCTGTACAGTACAGTATGCCTTTGTCTACCCCTTCTCCTTCAAATACTGACATTGCTTATGACACATTGAGCATACGGTACCAGCACAGGGACATTTACCTATAATGTATGTATCACGCCACATCACAGGTGTTCAGTACTGGAAAAAGGGGAGAGCAGCTGCTTGCAGAAACCCACATTTAAACCCAGTCGTCTTATCCAACAGTAAGTCCCCTACATATGAACAATCAAAGATATGAACATGCGTTCGTGCATGATCAATTGCAGAAGTTAGATCTCTTGTCCAGCGTACGTTGTCACATGCATGTGACGTGCATCACAGGATAATTGTGATTGTACACCCTACATACAGTAGCACACTAGCTTTCCACATAACAATTTATAGCGTAAATACTGTATATGTCTCTAAGGACTGTCCATCACCTCCATGGTTTATTCTTCTTAGCTTTGAGCTACATAGTACTGGTAAGAATTTTAACTATTTAAGTCCCTGTTACAGGCTAGGATATGTGTTGGCGGAGGAAATTAAATAAACAAACAAATCATATCTGTTGATAATAAATATATAAAGCACACACTAGAGAAACTCTTGCTTAGTTGGTAGAAATTAGTAAATGGTAAGATTTAGTAAAAATACAGTAGGTTCCATCAAAAGAATATTAGCATTTCTCAACCTGCACACAAGTTTTATTTAAAATTTTACTTTTGCTCGAAATGCCTGCAGTGTACAGTGTTTTGCAGGCCAAATGCATCAAAAATGAAGAAAAATCCTTTACTTTTTTATGCCAGAGTGATGATAAATGCTCAATCCAGAGGCAGTTGATTAATTTACTATACGGACAGCTCTGACAGTGTTATTAGTACTGTCAGGTATGATTAGTACTACGGAGTACAACGTGAGGGGTACTGTGAAGGTATTGTTAGAAATCACAGGTTTATATTTATACATTATTGTTTATATAGGAATAGTGGTGGACTTGTATGACAGATGCTAGACATCATCCTAAGCCAAATAATAAACAGATCAACAGTAACATTGTTATGTAACAAGAAAAAAGTGTATGAATCTTGATATAGCGATATGGTTTCTGTAATGTTTATTTACTATTTATGGAAGGATTCTCCAGTGTCAGCACTTTGTAGCAGTCAGTAACTGTTAGAACAGGGTACTTTGCACTTTGCAGCTTCTTGGTAGCAAGACAAGCTGCAGATTTGTCTTATTAACTTCACCAGAGAGAAAAAAGAATGGCTGTTTTATTTCCTACTTATGATAAGGTTTTTTTTTTTTTTTTATTGTGCGAAGCATAGGCGAAACACATAGGGATCACATATCCGTCATATCACTTGTTTAGCGCCGGCGGTGTTGACGCCCGTCATCCGTCATCATCACACCTTTATTCTATTTGCGACTCCTCTGAAACTGTTCATGGGACTGTGACCAAACCTTCAGAGAACCTTTATTAGGTAGCATAGATGTGCTCTAGATATTTTATTTTCTAATATCTAATTTTATTTTCATTTTCTAATAATATCACATTTTCCCTGTATAGCATTTAAAAATAGTCAATTCAGTGCTGGGCAAACAACAAATGTCTTCCTTGGGAAACTCACATCTATTTTTGTGGTTATAATGTCCTTATAAAGATGTGTTCATTTGATATATTTTGGCAAAATTTATATAATTATTTCACTCAAGCATAAATAATTCCACCTCCAATTCCTAATTGGTAACTCGTCAACCACCAGAAGGCCACATTGACTTTTTGACTGACAATAAATGAATCTTTTATTCCTCTTTCCATGTGTCATTTACTATAATGTATAGACATTCCAATCAAAACCTGAGAACATAAACATCATTAATGTCACTGTTATGAGTCAAAATGATGTTGAACCACAGCCTCAAGATCTAATGGATCCTGTTCCCTGACCCTGTCCTTGTTTGCAAGATCTGCAGAAACCACAAACGCTAAACTGATCTTGCTGCTTGTAATAAGCTCATTGGATTTAATCAGTTTAATCCATCTTTATTTGGGAGAAAAATCGCTTTTGCTCTCTGTGGCACTCAATTTAATCAAATGTATCACTGTTCAAGAGTGTGGTACTAGAATTTATATTGAGAAATTATGACCTACCACTGAATATACAAGTAAATAACAAGTGTCAAGGGGACTGATTATGGTAAGAGTAGTGATTACCTCATTGAGGATTATCCTCTGTAACATTTCTTTTACTAAAATATCCATTATACAAACAATTTGACAAACAAAAGCTTAATATACATAGTCATTAAACTCCTTTCATCACTTCATGTGCTCATTTACTGCAATGACTCAAAAACACGATGAAGCTGCATGCAAATCATAATATTCTCTGTATGATCATTAACATTATGCAGAAATAATCACGAGCAGAGCGTTAACTGCTTACTTAAATGACTTTAATCTGGAGATAGTTTGTGTGAAGAGATAAATGTAAAAAAAAATGTAAAAACACTACTACAAATACAATGTGATAGATTAATATCTTGTATTGTCTAATATTATTATTAAAAACAAAACAAAAAAAGATGATTTCCCCCAAATCATAAACAAAGGATAGCAAATAAAGATTCCATATAATTATACAGTACCACTATACTTTTTTAATGTATTTTTAATTTATCTTATGATTATTATTATTTTATAAACCTGACATGTTTGTAAGAATAACTGCTTGGAATTCACAACTCGGTCCATCGAGAGGTCATTTCAATGGTCGTTTTGTGTTACTGTGCTTGGTTATCTCTTCCTCCCTGCCACACTGATGCTGAATCAATGACTTTATCCCCGATGTCTGGACGCTAGGACTCTAGGAATGAGGCATTAACCCTGATTTGATTTTCCATGAACATAGAAGTCACTCATTTATCCCTTCTAGCAGAAGTCATTAAACTGTAATCTCATTTCTGGCAGCCTACCTCTGTCCTTAGTGACAATATATCTGTCTTGAATTGTAACACAGCCTGGATGGATGCAAAAATATCAGCAGTGATCTGGTTTCTTATCTTTTCTAATTCCACTCCATGTAAACCCTTATAGGATTAACAACTACACTGCTATAAAAGCTGAAGACATAAATAAGAATTGTATTTACATTAAATTTCCAGTAGTGGACAGAATATCAGGTTTAAACACAGATGTGAACGCTGATTATAACTATGTAGTTGTAGTTAAAGAAAGAAAAAAGAAGGAAAAATAAGCAAAACTTTTCTATTTGTAAGTTACATAAAAATATTTGTGTGTGTTCCTGTATAAATTCCGATGTTGGGGTTTAGGCTAGTGAAAAGGAAGTTGTACCCAAATGAAGAATGAACCCAAATGGAATTTTCATCACGTTGCTTAGACATTAATTTAGTCAAAATTGTTATGTGACCATCTATGTGTGAATTTTTTTGTTGTTGTTATAGTCTCTGATAAGCATTATTGTCTGCTATTGTCTTATTATATTAAGAAATATTTAATATTCAAGAAAGTTGGAAACTGTGGAATGTTTACTGTGCACTTCCGAAGTGTTTAGACCACGCAGATGAACTGTCTGATCGTAAGTTCCACTCCTGTTATAAAATTGCTGCTATTAATAGTGTCATTATGTATTTAATAACATTACCTTTTTGTACAGTGAAAAATAAAACTCCACTTGTCTCAAGGAAGATTTGATTCAATATTTATAAGAAAATAATCAACTTCATAACTGTGATTTATAACAACTGCCTGTCCAGAATATTTCCTTTTCATAGCACATTTTATTCCTTGTTTAGATTAGATCTATCTATCTATCTATCTATCTTTCTGTTTGCTTGTGTGTAATTTATGGGCCACAACATATACTGTTCTCAGTTTATATAAGTTTAAAAGAGTTTGATGCCATGGGAAGCCAAAATCTACACTTTGCTATTTTTTTATTTATTTAATTAAGCATCTCTGAATGACTTTTTTGATTTAGCTTAGAGTTTTATAATTGTTCCACTTGCTTTTCTTTAATCAATATTTAGTTAATTTAATCACATGTTAATTAAAGAAGTCATAAGGGTTTACACACACACGCACACACAAACACTTATATATACATTATATACTATGTGTGTGTGTGTGTGCGCGCGCAGGTGTGTTATATATATATATAATGTTATTGAGTAATAGTTAGTACTCCCTCTTTTTAAATTCTCAGACAAACAACATATAACTTTTTTTGACTGTGCCAATATGTAACAACTTAAAAAAAAAAAAAAAGTAACGTGGCAAATACTAAGTACCCTTTTTATTGCTTCCACAGATATTAAGAGAATAAGTTGCAGCCAGGTGCTGCTGATCATTAGCCCTTGATTAATTGATCATCCCCAGGTGTGCAGACCAAAAAAGCAAATGGTTTGGTGGTTTGCTGCTCTGGAGCATTCAGGTGTGTTAACACAACGCCAAGGGGGAAAGACATAAGCAATGGCCTTAGAGAAGCAATTGTTGTTGCACATCAATCTGTAAAAGGTTATAAAATCATTTCGAAACAATTTGGAGTTCAATTGAGTGAAAAATGTGAGAAAGATTATTCACAAGTGAAAAGCATTTAAGACAGTTGCCAGTCTTCCCAGGAGTGGATGTCTCAGCACAAGGTCAGACCATGCAATGATGAGAGAAATGCAACAAATCCAAGAGCTACATCTCAGACCCTACCGGCTTCACTAAAGATAAAATGTTACAGTAAATGTTAAAGTCCCTGACAGCACAATTAGAAGAAGTCTGAACAAATGTGATTTCTTTGGAAGGGTTGATGGGAGAAAACTCTTCTGTCTTAAAAGAACATGGAAGCACAACTGAGATTCACAAAATTGCATCTCAACAAACCATAAGCCTCCTGGATTTAATCTCTTATCGACAAATGAGACCAAAGTGGAGTTGTTTGGCTGCTTTTGTCCAGAGCCATGTTTGCCAAAAGTCAAACTGCATCCTGCATTTCAGCAGAAACACCTCA
The DNA here is from genome assembly GCA_030014365.1 of Clarias pachynema. Lineage (NCBI taxonomy): Eukaryota > Metazoa > Chordata > Actinopteri > Siluriformes > Clariidae > Clarias > Clarias pachynema. The sequence goes on from JAQMYL010000038.1 coordinate 31,966,671, forward strand.
TACCCACTGTCAAGCGTTGTGGTGGAGGGGTGATGATTTGTGCTTGTTTTGCAGCCACAGGCCAGGGGCTCTGCAGTCATTGAGTCGTCCAGATTGTTCTATACTAGAGTATACCAAGAGACAAATTTGTGGCCATCTGTCCAACAGCTTAAACTTGGTTGAAATTGAATGATGGAACAGGACAATGATCCAAAGCTCTAAGGAATGTCGGAAATAGAAAATTATCAAGGTTTGGGAATCGCCTAGTCAAAGATCAAACCTCAACCCAATTAAAATGCTGTGGTGGAACCTTAGGAGAGCTCTGCCTAAGCGAATGCTCAAAAACCTCAATTAACTTAAGCAATGTTATAAAGAAGAGCAAAAATTATTTAAAAATTATGTAAGAGACTGATAAAGTCATACAGGAAACGATTACTTCAAGTTATAAATAGATTAGCTAATAGATCCACTTAAAGTGGATCTATAAGCTATTAATTCATTGCGGGTGTTAAGTATTTAGTTTTTTTTTTGCCTTTATTTTTGTTAAATAAATAATGGCACTGTGGGAAAAAAAAGAAGTTATGTTGTTGTTTATCTGAGGTTTAAGGTTTGCCTAATACTAAGACCTGTTACGATCATATGATTTTTATTATATTTTTATACAAATACACATACAGTTAAAAGAGGGGTAGGTTATACAGATTTCATTATGCATCCAGACATCTTGAAATGTCTACTTTATTGAGGCTTGCTTTGGATGCTGTATTGATGTGTCTTAACAGTTAGCTTTCAGCAACTGTCCCATCGTACACAAGCAATTTACTGACAGTTAGTTCCCAAACTATGACGAAGACCTCGATCACACAGCACTAAATGACTCTCACAGTATGGTTTGAGTCAAAATTATAAGTTGGTCCGTCAACTAATGTGGTCTATTAAAATGATCTTCTACTTCCGGTACCTATTTGTTCTCGGTCTTGGTTAAAGTTAACAAAACAAATTAATTTCAAACTAGTGCAAGACATTTCACTTCAGCCATCATCAACATGAGAATAATATTAGATGTTGTATCTGACTCTGGAGGACTCATAGCTGTAGCCTGGAAGCTCGATTACACTCTGCTTTGTGCAATAAAATAGATATATTCATTTATTCTCAGCCAGTGAGATGAAAACAGTGTTATGATTTGTGCTAACAGCCCCTTTGCTTTCTCTGCTCACACCATCTCAATGAAACATGGTGCTATGGGTTTAGATAGCAAAGTTTTGCCCTTTAAAAATATAAAAAAGACACAGTTGTGTACTATTCTCTGTAGTCTTACTGAGCATGGCCATCGATCATAGCCTATGGGTCATTAAATATTCCTCTGTTGATATCTGAGATGTACGAGGTCTGTGGAAAAAAGGTCCGAAAATCTGTGAGCTTGCAAGCCAGAAATGCTCCTTTATTTCCTCAAAGAGTTTTTTTAATGGAAAGATGGAACGAGTGTTATTAGCTGAGAAGCTGAGAGAAAATGCTGATGATAGCTAAACACCACAGGCCTTTTGGGTCAATGATTATGCAGATCCATATGTGCATGGCGCATGTTCAATTTATGCAATGTGTATGCATGATATGTAACAGGCATATCTTTCCTTGCACAAACACACACACAGACGCACGCACACACACGCGCGTGCTCGTAAAGGGACTTGAATCCTGGTGCAGCAGCACCGAGCACTGCGGCTGTTGTAAATATAAGGTCCGACTCCAGCACTCTGTTTATAGTGAAGGCTGGAGAAAGAGGAGTGAAGGGAAGCAGAGGGAAGAGTGAGTGCACTTCTTTAATGGAGGAGAAAGGAGGCATAACCACCTGATCACCTTACTAATGGCTTTTCACCTTCCGGATGGAGGAATCAGCTTTTCTCCTTACCTTTTTTTTTTCTCTCCCTGCTGGCTTTTTGATCGTCAGCTCATTTCACTGGAGAGGCAAACACTTAAGGACTTAAAAACGCACTTTTCTTCCCTCCTGCTTTTGCATGTCGTATTTTTTTCCGTGCACTCTTCGTCCAAATGCACACAATTTACTGTCCTTTTTTTTTTAAAAACATGCTTTAACATGCATTCCATGTGGACCTTTGATCTTGTAAAGTGCAGCACTTATCACAAATAAACACAAGCAGATCCCTGATGAAAGAAAAGTATATGCAACAGTCCAAGTTATACCTCAGTATGCAGTATGGTTTATAAATACTTCACTATCTAAGTTCAGACAACCATTCAACATATATTTGCAAAATTCTTGAGCCCCCCCCCCCTTTAATTCTTCATATTAAATTATACTTGGCTCAATTATCAAAAATGGGAACTAATGTGTTACTGTGACAGGCTGCAGAGTGCCTAAAGATACCGTTTAAAATTTGGTTGTTTTTTGATGTCAGCAGCAACCTCATTTCCCCTCTCATCTGCACCTGTTTGTCACTTGTTCATGCCTTAAGTTTTACTGTTTGTCAGACAACAAGGCTAACCCCTAGACCATCCGCCCATATATTAATCATCCCTTTCTAAATGTGCTTTTCCTTACAATTTGATCAAGTTTAAGCTTAATTAATTCAGTTAATACTCAGATACCTGCTGTCAAAATGTAATGCTTTTTAGAGTTTACACATTTTGAATAATCTAAATTGTACAATTATTGACAGTATAAGTAAAGGCAATTTCCTTGCACAGCCCAAAGGTTCTTAATTTCCTATTAGTGGTGATGATTTACTGAAACTAGTAATCTAGTAGGGCTTCTCTGTACCAAGATTAAAGTGTTTTATCGCACTCCATCAACGCACTCCATGACCATCAATAATACAATTTAAATTTCAGTGCAGATCTGAGAAAGAGGATAAACAAGTCAGTACTGTCTCATGTAGCCATTTCTAAACAACTGCAGATTTCAATGTCAGTTCAAACAATTGTATGTAAGTACAAGTTTTTAGGAGGTTTGACAATAACTTTGCCATGGTCTGGAAGAATACCTGAACTGTCAAACTGTCATCAGATGGCCAGGAACAACCCGGGAACCCCAAAAGTACAGGCCTGGCATGAGCTGGAAGCTGCTGCAACACCAGTGCCTCTGTCAAGCAAGTTTTACATTGCCATAGACTGAAAGGCTGCCGTCCAAGAAAGAAGCCCCTGCTTCCAATTGACATCTTCGAGCTTGACTAGTTTCCACTCCATGAACACCGTACCAACTGTTAAGCATGATAATGGTATGGAATGAAGGACTACTCCAGAATTCTTAAACAGAACCACATTGAGTGTTCTAACAGGACATTGACCCAGAATACACATCAAAGCTGGTTGTAGAATTGATAAAGCAGGGTAACTTTAGACTTTTTGAGCCTCAACTCTAATTTAAATACAAAATTTATGAACCTTGCTTAAAAGTCAGGTCTGTGCCAGGAAATCAAATTTTGAACATGACCTATTCCTTTGGGTGACTAATATATAACCAGAATTCTGCCAGAAGCCTGCTGACAGCAAACAATCTGATGTTCAACCTACAGTATATACTGTACATCAGTGGGACTGTGTGGGGAGGGTGACAGCCTTTCACCCTGGCTGTTCACCTGGAGGAAGACCTGACCTGGAGCAATAACACCTCAGAGACCAACGCCACAGAGAGTGTGCTGACATACTGCATCATTATGTGGTTTGCCAGCTGCACTATAGGAGAAAAGAAAGCACTCCAGAGGGTGAGGAAGGTCTGTATAGCATCCTTACGGACTCATTTCACCCAGGTCATCACCTGTTTGAACTGCTGCCCTTTGGCAGACATTACAAAACTATTAAAGCACGAGCACTAGAAAATAGCTTCTAGCCTAGAGCCATCACTGTGTTAAACATCACTATGTCTGAGTAGCCTTAAAAATAATTATACAACAGCCTGTGATACAACACCATTAAAGGTTTCAGAAATGTATATTTGCCATACAATCTACTAAGTGCAATATTACTGTGCAATAATCTTTGTAAGGCAGAATGCTTTAGCTCCCCCACCGTATATATACTATATAATTAGTTTTATGTGACTTTTATGTTGGGTAACATTACCTTTTTGAAAAAAAAAAAAATATTGTTTATTTTATGTCACCAGTTTTAGTAATTAATGCTATGGCTTTTAGTATTTTGTGTTGCTGTTTTTAAGTGCTTTAGTGTTTTTCAGCTGAGATGGGTACTGTATCAAACCATTTGCAACTGCATTCAATTTCATGACAGTAAAGCAAACCTTAAATCTTGGAGTCTTCAAATGCATCTTTGCGTTTTGACACTGTGTTGATTTCAGAGAAGCCAAAGTAAATTAAACCTTCTGGTCAAAATTACTGAAGTTTTAAAGATAGATGTACAATCATTCAAAAATAATTAATTTCAAGCACAAAACTGCTATAATATTCATGTTAATGGAGAGTATACTGTATGTAGACTTCTTTAATATAGACAATGAGGATACACAGAGCAGAACATTTGACTGAGTATAGATGGCTTTCTTTATTTTTCAAGCCAGCTGGTACATACTATAGGTGACCAGTTTTATGTATTTAGCTATGATTCTTAAGCGTACATACTCAATTTCCTAAACACATTTTTAAAGTATGTATGTACATTTTTATATGGGGATGAGGATTTTTTTCCCCCCACCAATTTCATTTGATATTTTTTGTGTATGTATATATGACTGCATTTGGTCATTGAAATTCTGCAAATCTCATGACATTAACCTTAAAATCATGTTTCCTTTCAAAAATATCACATTAATAGTATCTGACATTTCCGTTTCTGACATTTTGTTCTTTCTTCCTCTCTCTCTCTTGCTCTTCCCTTACCAAACAGTAACACTGGGTAAGAAATAATATCATGAGACTGCCTATTGGATTTGCACTGAAGGCTTTGATTTGGTATGTAAAATTGAACATATGGTCTTAAGCACATCACTGCAACATAGAAATAAACAGATCATTTTACGTAACCAGTCACTGTGTCCATACTCTTGACGTTAAATTAAATATTTAAAGAATTTTTCTTTGGCATAAAGTATCTATCTATACTTTGATATTTTAATATTTAAATTTTGCATTAATTTTGCAATACAGCTTGTAGACTAGAGACCTTTAGTGAAAGTTGATTGAGAAAGTAAAATAGGCTGTTATCGCATTTTTTAAAGTGCCCCTATTATGCTTTTTCAAACATGATCTTTCATGCAGTGTCATGTAGCTGTATGTGAATATAAACTCACATACTCACGAAGTGCGCATGCCCCTTGCCCTTCTACGGCAAGCCCCGAGGGGAAAAATGCATCACACACACATATGCACATCAC
>JAQMYL010000038.1:32059277-32082272 GCA_030014365.1 Clarias pachynema
AGATCTTTTCTCCCAACGGCCATAAAATTATACAACTCTTCTCTGTAACTCATACACTATGTGGATATTCACTGACAATAACAGTAACACGATAGGACATTAATACTTACCTGTATTAATAATATGATAATTGCAATATTACTTCTCAATAAAACATGTAATACAATATTACATATTATAGTACAATATTACATACATATATTAGATTACTGTGCAATATTTACAAATGCTCTTGGAACCTTGGATTGCGAGCATAATTCGTTCCGGAAGCGGGCTCGTATTCCAAAACACTCAAACTGAATTTTCCCATAAGAAATAATGCACAGCCCCAAAAAAACCCACAAAATATTAAGTAAAAATAGAACAAATTAACCTGCACTTTATCTTTAAAAAAAAGTAAAAATAAACCCCGACAGATAAGTGCTTCCGTTTGTGCATGCAGGTGCTGTGTATGTGTGTGTATGTGTGTGTGTGTGTGAATCTAAAGTAAGCTCCCCCTCCCACTTCTTGTCTTACACAGTTAGAATATACACTCTTTTCACACCCAACGAAAATGCTGTATTATCGGAAAAATAAACAAGAAATCTCTCTAATGACACTCAATTGAGCGACACACTAACTAATCACTGCTGTAAAGGGAAAAAATAAAACAAATTAACCTGCACTTTACCTTTAAAAAGAATCGCGACAGAGCAGTGTTTCTATGTAGAGCAGAGAGAAAGAGTGTGTGTGTATGTGTGTCTGTGTGTGTCTGTGAAGGCGAAAGTAGGAGGGGTCTCTGTGTGTGTGTGTGTGTGTGTGTGGCATGGTGTCCAATGACACGCGCACACAGACACAAAGAACAGTCTGAGCCTTGAGCAGAGAGAGAAAATGGATTTTTAACCTCTCTAATGAAACTTGCTTTTGCTCTATTCATCACGCGTGCTGTACACACACGCATACAGACACAAAATAAAATATGTTTTACGTGCACACACGTGGTCACAGTGTTGTAGTAAACAGTACATGCGTGCATGGATGTTGATTATACCAGTAAGAGACGTGCACTAAGACCCAGCAGGAGAGACAGGCTTTACATTATACACACACACACACACAGCGTGCGTGTGTGTGTGTGTATTCGCCCAGCAGGGGAGACGATTACAGACAATTCCTCAGTGCAAGAGAGAGAAAAACCGTTGGCTCAGGTGTGATCACGTGACGCTCGGCGGCAAAACAAGAAGCGCATACGTGATACATGATACTCGGTACTCGTAAACCAAGACTTGTTCGTTTTCCAAGTGAAAATTTCTTTAAAATCTTTGCTCGTCTTGTGGAACACTCGCAAACCGCGTTACTCGCAATCGGAGGTTTCACTGTACTTACTGTTTTAGGACTCTTTATATTTTATAAAAAAAATTTTTTTGTTATTTATTAGTTTTCCTTTCTACTCGATAGCAACTGTGAGCAACTGTAACCAAGAATAAGCAATAATTTTATAATAAATAAACAGCTAATTTTAAGGGTCTGTGACAAGTCACATTTTAACTGGTATCACATTTAAACTATGCATTTAACACCAAACACAACTAGTGGTTTTATTATATTATTTATTCTCTCTAGCTATCACTTTGTCCTGGTCAGTGCTGTGATGGAATCCAGTGTCTATCCTGTGAACACTGGGCACAAAGTAACAGTCCATCACAGAGCACCACACAACTATCACTGGCAAACAGTGTCAACAGTGCACTCACTATCGTGTTTTTATGAGGTAGGAGGAGGAAAAAAAAAAAAAAAGCCCCACACATGAAACTCAGTAAACTGAGCCCATCATCAAAGCAGGGAATTTGGAGCTGTGACCCTTCTGGCTGAACCATCATTCTGCTGGTTTTATTATTATTATATAATATATATTATTTTTCTAAGAAGAAATAATTTGTTGACTCTATATGAAAATGTGTTTGTTTGTTTGTGAACAATAATATGACCAGATTGCATAATGTTTCAGACACATTCCCTTGTTAATTTAAATGATTGCTCCATTCACAAACACCTGCTTGAATATTGAAATGGAAAATTATATTAATGGCCATCAATAAAAGCCCCTCAGGATGAAATGCAGCTTTACAGCAATTTCATTGAAAAAAGCATGTGTGTGAGTGCTTCAAAGATTAAAGCCAGCCTATTTCCTCTGAAACATATTTATCATCTCTTATCACTCTGAAACGCACCACAAACACAGGTGGCAGAGGCTATAATTAGTAGTATGCTTCGGCACTTAAACCTATTAACCGTAGCTGGTAGCGACAGGCATGAGGGGCTGACAGCACTATTTTTACAGAAGCAACTTATTTGTAAGCTTGAGACATTGACTATGGCCTTCCCTACTTTCCCACAATTTCATAAATGTCTGTTTTGAAAAATTCTCTACAGATTGCTCACTCATTGCACTTAACTTGGAATTCATTTATTTGTTTATTTATATTTCCGTCTAGTATTAAATTACATTAGCTTTTCATAAAGAGAGAGAGAGAGCATGCTCTTGCTCCTGCTCCCCATTTTCTGTCATATTTATTGAATCTAGGCACTCCTCTATCCATTCCTGACTTCTCATCGATTAAAGAGAGCTTTGGGTCAAACACCCAGTGACCATTGAACTGAATATGCATATATCTTCCTGTGGATCATGAAACACTAGAGTACCAGTAAACAGGGACCGGCCCTGTGACTCCCACAGTTATTCAAGACCTCCCTTAAGTCACATCAGCCTTCAACATCCTTCTACTGAATACAAAAGGGCCAGGATGAGGAGGCGTACTTTGTACAACAGCTTGGATCGATTAGATCCACATCCAGCATGTTTTCACATTTGCAGGTTTGCGTGTTACAATTGTTATGTTTAGACGGGGATGGGATTAACAGCCAAAGCTTTTCCCATTCCTTGATTTGAATGAAATTCACTCAAATTCTTTAAAATTTTGCACAAGGTTGGGTTGTTATAGGTCACTTGGCACAGTGGGCTAATGCTCATTCATAAGGAATATTTTTTCCTCCTGATATCATATTGAATTTGTTAGTTAGGAATTTTAACAAGTCTCAGTCACTTGTTAAATGTGAATTTGCATCTTTGTGATCATAAAGAATAAAAAAAAAAAACTAACTTAATAATAATACACAATGAAAGTTTTTTTTATGGGACATGAACATTAATGGAAAGGTGAAAGACTTACAATCTGCTGGAATAGCAGCTTCAGTAAAATCCATAAAAGGCAAAACCATAATTCCAGAAGCTATCTCTTCAGGTTGCACAGTTCTCTTAAAAATACTGACATCTTGTTAAAGGGGGTGCACATCCATGTAGGTTAGTGGCTTATCTATTTTAAGTAGAAACTCATCACTGTGGTTCCTCATTCATGTACCTGTACCTGGTGGCTTTGTGATGAGAGATTAAACACAAAAGAGCTTTCCAACATCACCATACCTTGTAATCAAGAAAGGGGATTTGGCAGCATTCTCAGAGTGTATCAAAGCAGACTTGACAGTGAGAGCTTCCATAATGTGTGTGCATACATGTGTTAATGGAGGTGTAACATTTATCATCTGTGACAGATCCAACTCCGAACAAAATGAATTGTGTCAAGAGACAGGTGATATTAAAAAGAAGCTGACAGAAGAAAAAAACAACTATACAACTATAAAATGAATATACACATAATGAATCATGCATTAAATGCTGAATAATAATAATAATAATTATTATTATTATTATTATTATTATTATTTAGTAAGCTTTAGTAACAGCTTTCTCCTGGTCCGGTGAACAGTTTATTTAAGTAATACTGGGCCAGTGCATTGCAGGCCAGAATTTACAGAACTCTGGAAGAAATGTCCCAAATGTCCCAAAAAGGGTAATCTACAATGATTTTCAATATGCAGGCCTGGGTTGATCGATCAGCAAACAAGGCCTACAAGTCTTGGACAAGATTTGGTAACCAGAAAACAAAGTACAGTGCTGTAAAATTTTTAAAAATATTTGTCACATGTTTGAGACACAAATGATAATTTCATTTATTCAGGGGAAAAAGTAATCACCTTTGCAAAATCATGAATGAACTGTAATTACCTAAATATTTTTGGAAAGCTGAATTGAATTACTACCAGACTTGTTGAATAAAGAAATCACTTAAATAGAACCTGTCTGACAAAGCACGTTAAGCACGTTAAAAATCAAAAAAATCTAAAGAAATTCAAGAACAGACGAGAAACAAAGTATCAGTCTGGAAAGGGTTACAAAGTAATTCCTAATGCTTTGGGACCCCACTGTAGATAGTACACAGTTGCCCACGCAGAATAAACAACATCCATGGTCAATAACTAAAGTGTATACTTTGCAATAGTTTGAGATCTAATATTATATTCAGATTATGAAATTTTCCTAAATATATCCTAAAGATCTTATCTAACCGTCTTAATAAACATTTACCAATTACTTATTTATCAAATAGGCAGAGAGGACAAGACAGACCTATACTACAGAATACAATGAAGAGTTAAATGTTTTAAGTTGGAAATCAATCTTAACATGCTGTGAAGTCCAAAAGTCTTAGGACAGTGTACTTGCATTCATATATTAAAAAGTCATACAAATTTAGAACTGGTAAAAAAATTTTACAGCAACCAGCTTTTTTCTAGGGAAACAAATAAACAAACAAACAGAATTTATGCCAGAAAAATAACTATTTCTATATATTCTATCTATGGTTTAATCATCAAGCCAAATGCCATCACCAATCATTTGTCCTTTATCAATCACAAATAGCAACAACACAACAGCAGCTGAAGGATTTTCTACTTGCATTAGAGAATAATATTAATTTGTTTTTTTTAAAAATTCTGAAGTTTTATATACAACAACAAAAAAGTTCAGAGGTGTTGTGCAGTGGCTGGGAATTGACCTTTCTCAGCACAGGTGAAAAGTCTACCGCTGAGTGACCAGTACAAAGGTAGGGGCTCATTAAAAGAAGAAGAAGAAGAAGAAAAAGCAAAAACAAAAAAAATATTGTAGACAATACACAATTGATGAAAAGTGCTAAAACAGCAAAGTAATCAGCTAATGGAAACAATTAACATTGACATTGACTTGTTGCTTGTAATTGCACACACATTGAATATGTTTCATTTCTTGCAATGTTATCCTTAACACACAACTAAGGGTTATATCTGTTTAGTATCTAATGCCTGTTTAGCAAATACTGATGTGCATAAACTGTTAGTTTAGTTGTATATTATAGTGAGTCAAAAATGGAAGAAGTATTCTAATACGAACTCTTCTATCAAGCACAAGAGTTACAGATTATGTCTCATTTTTTCTTCTCCTTGCAAATTGCTGTCCTGACCCCTTCTTGTCCTCTAGTTTTCTCCCATATTGCACACAATACCCGATCATCTTGTTCACTCACCCCCGCCCCCCCCCCCCTCTCTCTCTCTTAGACTCTTGCACACACAAATTATATGGGTGCTGTCTGGAGTTTACAGACCTATAGCGCACTGCAAAACCTTTTTATTCACAATTTAAATATCCCTGATCCTCCTTGCCAACAAGAAGAAGAGGCTTTAACCCCAGTGGGTGAATGCTTAGTTCTCCTTTCCTACATCTGCTTCACTGTGATAAATGAGTTGAAATGTGAGCAAGGTGTACAAAGCACTGTAGCAAGAAGGCAGCATACAGAGACACAAGATATGTAGCACACAGAGGAGCATTAGTATAGAAGTGAACATTTCTGTAGAGACAGGCGGAAGGGAGAGTGTGAGTAAATTAGAGTCAGATAGTGCTGACATCTGAAATCAGACTGACGGAGAAGGCTAGTGCGCTGGGAAAATCAAGTGCCAATTGTAGTGAATGTATGTTCATCCCTTAAGCTAAATGTCTTGTACTTGTCAATGTGCATAAGGACTCAGCCTGCATGGAGCAGACATCCTCGCTGATCTAATGAACATTGAAAGGCTTGATAGACCAGCTATGATTTTATTTTGTGTGACTACAAAAACACCAATTAAGCGCATATAAAAGATTTTACTGATGTCTGCAGAGGCTTGTTCATAACAATTTTGTTATTTTACTTACAGCAAAACCTTTGATTTCAAGTACCTTGGTTTGCGAGTGTTTTGCAAGACAAGCAAAAATTTTAAGTGAATTTTAATTTGGTAAACGAGCAAGATCTTGAAATACAAGCAGTACTGTGGGTAATCATCTCCCACGCTCGGTCTCAGCTCGATTCCTGGCCAGACTTGATTCCCATCTCTGTGTGCATAGAGTTTGCATGTTCTCCCCATGCTTGATGGGTTTCCTCCCACAGTCCAAAGACCTGAAGATTAGGCTAATTCGTGTTCCCAAATTGACGATAATGTGAATGTGTGTGCTCTGTGATGGATTGGCACCCTGTCCAGAGTGTAGTCTGCCTTGTGCCCTAAGCCTCCTGGGATAGGTCCGTGACCCTGAATACAGGATAAAGTGGTATAGAAGATGAGTGAGAGTGAGTGAGATATAGAAGAAGATGCTTAGTTAACATATAGAAAAGGAGAAACCAGTGTCAGTAATTTCACGACAAAAGTTCGTACTTCTATATTTCAGTAATATGTTATTTTTTTTCTTTTTTCTTTACTTCAGTAGAGAAAGAAAAAAAGAATGGTGAGTAAATAATGGTTTAAAGATGCTATATTGTAAGTGATAATAGGAACTAACTTCTTTCTTGGACATTCCACAAATTTTATCTCTGTAAGCTCACTAGATAGGCGGCCTCCCCTTCTGAAGGTGTGAGAAGGGGCGGGGCTGCTGGAAACAGGCATAGCTGGTTAATAATCATCTTTAATGAATCACAGGCTTTCTTTGCATTATAAAAACCATGCAGGGAGTTTATCTCAGGGTCCTGGACATCTACAGAGCAGAGTAGTGTGGCAGACGCTTAAAATGCGGAAGAGTGGCATGTGAGCACATTGATGTAACGCACCTCAGGGACTTCAAAAGCCATAGAACTAAGTGCAGTCGTTTGATCTCTGTGATGAGGACAGCCGCAAAAAGACTGTGCGAGGTCAATTTCCGCATACAGCCAGCTTTCATGATCCTGCCAACGACGTGGAAATGGCCACTGTATCTTTGCGTTAAGGATCCCATTCCTCGGCGTCTATGGCCATGCCCAAGGAGAGCTAGGAGGGGCCGGTTGGCCAGTCAGCAAAGAGGAGCCATTCAAGGCAACAAGCTGCTGCCTACTCTGCCAATCTGCCCGCCGTCATTGCTTGCCGGCCTTGTGCCCGCATGCCAGCTGGGCACTGCCTCCAGACACACACATGCACACACACAACTTTCCTCTTTTTTTTCTATCCTCCCTTCTTAAACCATTTCCTTTGCCCATTTTCCTAAATAAAATTACCTTTTTTTTCCATAAGACCTCACCTTGTGTCTGTTGTGCCACCAATGCGTTAAACCCATTACATTACATGACTCAAACCCTTGACCCTGCAAATGCAAAGCCACAGTACTGATCACTATACCACCTTGTAAAATAAATATATTAAATAAATAAATAAATAAATATTATTTATTTTTTACCAACTAAACTGTTAGGTAAGACATATTATACTACTCTACTATAAAATACATAGACTCCATCACTCCACCTTACTTATTTTTTTATGGTTTGCTACAATATAGTTTCATTTACAAAAACACTTGAAAAGGGAAAAAAAAGTGATTGGCATCATCAAGGATGCTGTCGACCCCTAAGTACACTTTAACCCCCATGATCCTCTATCCATGACCTCATCACAAGAATTCCACAAACACCTATCCCTTCATAGCTGCCTAATTACTAATGGTAGTCACCTGGCCTTCCAAACACTTTCTTTTTTTTTTCTTTTTTTTAAAGTTCTGTTTGCATTTCAAAGACAGTGACTTAAAAAGTCAAGGATACTTTATGGGAGAAAATGCTCTTAGTCTCTGTTATAAAGTACCCTTATAAAAAAAATGAATGAATGAATGAATGAATAAATAAATAAAACATTCTGGGTATCAGTCCCAAAACCTCAACCATTGAGCTATAAATGCCATGAGTGGAATGTGAAATTGACTGAGGCATGAATTAAGACTTCTCTTTTTTGAATGCTGAAAGGAGGGGGCAGGAAGTGAGTGAAGTGGTGAATGATGAGCATGCTTGTTGGCGTGTTTGTGGAAAACTCTGAGCTTTCATCTCTGCTGTGCTCAAAGGCACAAGATTACCCAAAGACTGCCAGCAGCACAAAACCTATTTGTTCCCAGAGAGAGAGACAGACAGAGAAAGAGGCTCTCTTTGTGGTTATAGAAAGGTCTAATTTAAGGTCAGTCATTTTCCCCATAATTTCTGCTTCTCTATTTTCTTTCTAAGGATTCTGATAAGAATGCTTCTTTTGCTGGCTGCCATTGCATGTGTCATTGGTCATAGTGATCATAAACCTAGATAGGCAGCATTCTCACCTCTGTAGTCATGAATGGCATATATTATATATTCAGAGTTATATAGTTTTTGTGAAATTAGTTTGCTAACTGGTAGATATTGCTTGGTCTGATACAAATGTCAAAGATTTCAGCACTCCAGGGCTGGCACAGAGTTTATGTTTTAATGTTATAGCTCCATAGTCCCTGGCTTGATCCTTAGCTCTGGTTATGTCCTGTCCAATGTTTTAGATCTTTCTGTGTGTCTATGAGTTTCCATCAGGTTCTCTGGTAAGTGGATTGGCTAAGATATATTGTGCATGTAGTGTGTGATTTAATGTGTAAATGTGGCTCTGTGTGGTGCACTGAGATGGACTGGCATCCCATCCAATATGTATTCCTGCCTAATACCCATCAGTCCTGGAATAGACAAGCTGGTGGGTTGCTCCTAGAATAGCTTCTCGACAACAATGACCATCCTGATGATGAAAGTGAGTGCATTCAACTTCATAGCTGCTATTCATTAAACCTTAATGACACAAACTACAAGAATAAAGTGGTGCTCGAGAAAAGTAATCACCTTATCATGGAGAGATTCAGTTTGACTCTGAAACATACCACAGCTGTCTGTGACTAGGAGTACAGCCCTGGTCATTTTGATAACCATTGCTCATGGCCAGTGTGAATGCATTCTTGCATTTGATCCTTCACACTTTTAACATGCGAGCAAGAACACAAACATAATATGAATTCTAGTGGTTGGAAATGACATTCTAACCTTAAATGTCAGTATGCTGGTCTTATAGTTATAGATTTTGTTCACGATTGATGAATAATCACTAATAAAACAACTTGTAAAAAATATCTTCAACCACCTCAGCCCCTTGTTTTGCATGAAGCAAAAGCAAGACTAAAATGTATGGGAACTACACTTGTATTGTATTTAAACTACAGGATAACAACTGATTATGTGCTTGTTTTACTGTAAACTTAATGGTTAAGCTGATTTGTTGTTTTCTGCTCTTAAATTTGGCATCCGATTCCACTTTAAGTATATATGGTTGGATCACATTACACTGAGTGGAAGTCATTATTTAGTTACCAGAGACTGTCTACTACAGTGCAACAACGTGTGGTGGCGGCATGATGGCGAGCATTTCATACTCTTAACAATTATCCAATCAAAATAAATTCTGTTAATATGAATAATTCTTAAAGTACAAAACAACAGCTAGTTTATTGTTAAGGACTGGTGGGATGCTGGAAAAATATAAAAATATAATAAAAATTTAAGATTTTTCGATATGTGAAGTCACACAAATATTCAAGTGGGGAGAAAAAAAATAATACAATTAATCTGTTACCTGTAATTCTCGCTCCATCTAAGACAATAGATCAAATCAAAATCTTATTAGGTTGCGTCAAAGTCTTTCTTTCTAATTGATGCACACCAGCCTCGCAAACAATGTGAAACGCTCCTTATGCGAGTCATCTGACAATTCACCCATATACAAGTTTCAATCCTTTAAAAAAAAAAAATTAAGACTCCAAGGGTTTTTGAAACTGTTGACATGCTGTTCAGTTTACTCTCCTGCCACAGTAATGCACTTATTTGAAAGTGCTGCATTGAAGCGACTTCTTTCAATGGCTCAACACAAGTCTTGTGCTTACAGCTTTCAGAACAGCAATCTAAAACACTGCTTGTCATCTAGATATTATATGGCACCATATGTAATTTAAAAGTACTGCATGAGAGTATGGGAGTGGGTGTATTTTTAGTCATTGTTACACTTTATATTGCAGAATGATGCAAACTCAAAAGACTGCTTGATGTTCAATAGGGTGTGTTTGCTTACATGCTCATGTCTGATTTAAATATTTAAGCTTGTACAGACCCATTAGCTGTTCTTCATTTGTAGATTACTATAGATTGATCATAAAGCTTTTACTTGTTAAACTTGCTTAATGTTAATGTTGGTCAGCCATTCCCAAATTTAAGACGGCCCAATTTGAAAATCTGCTGCTGCTCACCCAATCCTTTAAAAGCAGCGAGAGTTTAAAAAAAAATAAGTGCTAACAATAAATTGTTAAGCCTGTATTCTAAGTGTTTGACTCTGGGCAATAAAAATAGTTGATGATGTTCCTCCATTAGCAGCTTCCCTTTTGCCATTATTATGGTATGTATTATATATGTAGGAATTATGATTCCTCGCTAATGACGGAATATAGGATGCACTCTGGTTTAAAATGAAAAATTACATGGAATGTATTTCTGTCACAGTTGTTTTGGGGTTGCAGGTGAGGCATAAGCGCAGATTGTAAGATGTTTATTGAAAGAAAACAAAACATAAACAAGCAAACTCTAATCATGAACAACTAAACAAGAACTATGGCAAAAACAAAACTATGAACCAAACCAAACCTCCCCAAGGTCCTGTGTCTGGTTTCATGACATCGAGGCTGCCGATCATGTCCTTTGGCCAGGATGGTAGGGCAGGCAGGTAAGGAGAGATTCCTCCCCATTCAGGAGACATTACAGAGACAAGGTTCTTATCGAAGTCGGGCGGTGGAGCGAGCACTGGGTCGTCGAGGCCGGAGGGTGGCGGAGTGAGCATTGGGTCGTCGAGGCCGGCGGTCGGTGGAGCGAGCACTGGGTCGTCGAGGTCGGGCAGTGGCAGATCTGGCACAACGTCCTCGAGGCCGGGCTGAGGAGGAGCTGGCACGACATCCTCGAGGCCGGGCGGAGGAGGAGCTGGCACGATGTCCACGAGGCCGGGCGGAGGAGCTAGCTGTGGTTCCAGCTCTCTGGGTAGACTGGGCCCTCAGCAGGGTTCTCTGACAGGTCTGGGCCTCCACTGAGGCTAACTGGTGGGTCTGGGCCTCCACTGAGGCTAACTGGTGGGTCTGGGCCTCCACTGAGGCTAACTGGCGGGTCTGGGCCTCCACTGAGGCTAACTGGCGGGACAGGGCCCCCACTGAGGCTAACTGGCGGGTCCGGGCCTCCACTGAGGCTAACTGGCGGGTCTGGGCCCCCACTGAGGCTAGCTGGCGGGTCGGGCCTCCACTGTAACGGTCTTGTATTCTGTCATCGTTGTTTTGGGGTTGCATAGTGCAGAGGTTAAGACTATAAGATGTTTAATGAAAGAAAACAAAACATAAACAAGCAAACTCTAACAACTAAACTATGAAACTATGAAGAACTATGGCAAAAACAAAAATATTAACCAAACCAAACAGCATTTCCACAAGAGGAATATAATATAAAAGTACAGCTTTAACACAACAGATGCAAGTCAACCAAACAGAAATTAGGCAGGCTATTTATAACAAAACTAATGAGCCACCTCGGTTCAGGTGAGTGCTCCCATCACCTGACCATCCTGGGAAATGAAGTCCAAAAGGTCAAAACAAAACATAATAGTCCTACGGCGCAAGGCGCCCTCTAGGGATTAACCCTGACAATTTATTTCATAAATATTATAAACAAAATGTAAAAAAAAAATAATAATAAATATCTAACAATTTTTAATTTAATTCAAAAATATAATTCAAAGTATCTATTTATTTATTTATCTTACTTTTGTATCAGCTTAATTACCCCACCCTTATTCCAAAATTCCTTACACACACCAAAATTACAATGTATCCAAAAGTGATTTCATCATTCATAGTAGTGATTATTATTGTTATTATTTTTAAATGATTTTAGCTATTTTTTCATGGTACAATGAAATGCTTTATTTATACAACATTAACAAAAGCTCGTTTGACATTCATCTATACCTGACCCAAGATTTTCCACAAGCTAGTATGTATACTGTATGACCTCGCTTCATCTCATCTTTCCAGCTGCTTTGTCGGCACCCTAGTGCTGCTCATTCGCCAAAAAGAATCAATCACTGTTTTTAATGGCTGGATTTAAAATTAAAAGACGTTTACAGTGTCTGTGTGTCCAATACATAGATAGAGTCTAAAGATAAACCAAGAATTTTAATAGTTTTCTTTTGAAAAGGAAAAAAAATGTCTGTTTTTCAGCTCTTCAGATCATTACTAGTGGTCTAAAAACCATCTTATTATATCCTATCTTGCCTGTATTGCTTTTTTAGGATTTCGGAAATATATTCTCATTACAGTTTACCAATATCTTTGACATTCAAAGCTCTTACTTGTAATAAGGTATAGCTCAGTGGATATATCCTAATTACCGAGAAAACTTGTTTTTTTTTTTTTTTTGCTTCCTCATCATCCATGTGGTTTAACACTGTTATGTGATTAGAAAAATAAGCTGTCATGTAGGGCCTTTGTTTGTTTGTTTAATTAATTCACTCACTAACTAACTAACTAACTAACTAACCACATTTTTACATGAGTCCTTGTCCTTCAATAGAACCAGCCTCCCAGTTTCCATAAAGAGAATTATGCCCTTGTGCTGTGATAAACAATAGTTACTACAGGGCCATCCATGAAAATTGTCTTAGACTGGAAATCGTATCAGATAGCAAACTACATCTACAGTTATACTGATGCATGGATGGTACTTAAGATGGCGAGTAAGGTTTAATTAACAGTAAAGGGAGTATGTATCGCTGTCTTGAATTTTGTAAGCAAGGCCTCTATTTTTACTGTCTTTCTTTATATCTAGTTTTAGTGCGACTCAAACGAGGTAAGCTCTGTCCAGCATCTTAAGCTGGAAGATTTTTCTGCGCAACTTTAGCATAATTCCATAAAAGCAAGGACTCATTGTTTTGAATATTCTCTCATCAAAAATATTCTCCTTCTCTAAACTAAATTGTACGAATGTGAAACATGATCAATGGTTAGTATTCTTATCCTGGCAAACAGGAAAGACAGATGAACTAACCAATCACATTGATCCTAGTGCTATCACATGGATTCATTTATAATTAGGTAATGAGACATTGTTTAGAGCTTCATCTATTGACTATCTTGCTTAACTCTATTTTAATTTAACCAGATCAGTCATTCTACAAAACAGCTGAAATTCTCATTGTGTTTAGAGCATCGTTGGCTCTCAGTTCTTTCAGGAAGGAAGGATTAAAAGTTCTTTGGTATTCAAATCTTCAGAAAAAGCATAATTTATGGACGGCTTATTGGCAGAGGTGGCACAATTTTACTTCATTCCTCAATCAGAGCGAAGAACAGACAATTACACAGTGTGCTCTGTGCAGTCTTTAAAACAGTATTTGTATAACAGAGGCTTTTTGTGCTATACATCTTGTGTTAACCAAAGTGAAAAGCTAAGGTGGAGCCAGCTCAATTCGGGTGAGCAAGCCAAAGGCAAGAGAGGCAAGAGAAACCTCATGAGGAGGAAATCTTGGAAAGGACCACACTCTAAAGGGAACCTATCCTGATATTGGTGCCACTGAAGCATTTTGGGAAGGAAATCATGATACTAGAGAAGTAAGCTACTGTGTTTTTCCAGTTTTAGCAGAAAAGAATGATTGACTTTGGACCTTTCTCACCTTGTTAAACTCCTTTCTGTTTGTGTTTTCAAAGGCTAGCTTCACAACATCCACTGGGAATGAATGATATGCAGGAGTTTGAAGGTGGAAAAAGTGAGCATGACCTATCGTTGACCTGTGCTCTCTGTGGTCATGGCCTCATGCATCCTATTAAAAATTATGAACAAGGCTTACTTAACCCTGAATTTAAGGACTATACTCATTTTTGCATGAGTCCTTGACTCATGCAAAAAAAAAAAAACTCATCCACAAGGACTCATGCAAAAATGAGATAAATGTCATTTGTACTGGATAAGGGTATCTGTCAAATGCTATAAAGATTATGACATTTTAAATTTTCTGTTCACTGAAATTTGCAAGCTCATTAGTTAGTAAAAGCCTGTCTGTCATGTTTTCCATGTTTTTGTAAAAAATCTTTTCAGACAGTTCGAGTCTTGTGACCCGCATCTATTTGACACTGACAGTGGGGTGAAAACAATTAATTAATCCTCAGAAGGCCAGCTGTGAAGGTGTCCTTTCCATATACAGACATTTTCTGATATCACTCAGAATTACACCTGTTCTCAGAGCAACCACTGGACCCACTTTAGGAATTTAGTGTCATGTCATGACAGCAAGTATGTTTTTATCTGGGTCAAAGACCACAACTAAGAGTGTTTTCACACTTGCCTCGTTAAGTCCAGTGGAATTGAACTCTGGTTTGTTTCCCCCCAGTGCAGTTTGTTTGAGCAGTTCTGTACACAGCAATCACACTCAGATGTGGACCAAAGTAACCTCACCAAGACCCTTTCTGCACTAGTCCCAAAACAAACTGTGTGAGTTTAGTTTGTGATAAGAAAGTGACCCAACTTCGATCTGGACCAAGTACCTGGAGTACTGCAAGTCTGAGCTAAATGGCTGCAGTAAGGGGGTGCTCTTGAGATGTTTGCATGCTTGCCAAACACATTTTCAGTTTAACATGTTGAAGATCAACATGTCATTATAATGCTTAACATTTACTCCATATGTCTGGCTAGGGTTAGTCCAACAATATGCTGCACATCTTTGCAAATTGTAACACAGTATTGTATGCTAAAAAAAAATTGAAGCAAACATTTGTTTGGTATATTTCCCAGAAAATTACCCCAGTTCAAAACAAATGGCAGTTCTGGAAATTTCCTTCATATAAATATTTGCAGTTCATCATTCCATTATTAATTCCAGCCCCAAACTTGAATTTAAACAATGAACATTGTGATTTGATATATAGTGACATTTTTGTTTGCTTCAATTTTTTTTATTGTGCAAACAGCATCTGAACCATAAGCAAAAGAAACAAATATTGCAAACTGGTCCAATGATTCAGTCCAGCGCAAATGAAAAGTGACCTAAAAACTACCATTAACCCATTTCCCCCTGTCTAGTTAATGGCATAACCCATCAACACAGCTTGTACAGTACTGAAGTAATAGTATTGAACAAAATTAAGTGAATGTGTAATTTGGGGTGCTCATGTATTTTGAATCATTTCTACATTAAAAAAGTAATACCTGCAATATCTCATCCAAAAAAGCTGCTATAGTCTGTAATTGCTACAATGCTGCCAAAAGCTTTTGGCAATAAAATTTTTATAAAATTGTATTTTGCGTTCCAGATTAATGCTGGCAAAGAAATTTAATTATAAAAATGTAACATAAAGTTTAGTGTGATTTATGTACTGTAATGTGCAGTGTCGGCCAATAGCCAAACATATCTGGATGACATCTAATGGTGAGGTTCTTATAGCAGCATCCCATACTTATTTACGCCATACTTTACAGCTATATTTAGTTGTTTTTGTGAATTCGAGACTTTAAATCCAAACAAATAGCGGTACATGTGTTCTGTTTACCTGCCAAAGCCACAATCCTTGGCTAGAATGCTTACATGAAAATCCAAGAAGGTGAAGCTTGTGGCCTTCTGGATTGACAGGCAAGCACAATGTCTCCTCTTGATTAGTTAAGTGCTGGTGGTTCAGGGTTTTTTTTTCCTCATTTAAAGTTTTCAGTCATGTCCCTGTACTTGAGCAGTTTAGGAGGAGGGGTGACTGAAGACTCTTGCACAGTACTGTAGTGCCTTAATTACAGCTAATGGAATGTTACGATAAGTTCTATTTTATATCAATTTAAGTCAAATCACTAAAAGTGACTTGGAGTCACCGACCCCATTTTAAATAGACAGTTTAAATGCCTTTCTTGAATATTGAGGTATTTTTATGTCTTCTGTATTGTGAAACCGAAATTGGGATTCAGTTGAGTTTATTGGGCAATTGACTACCTAGGCATTGCAAACACAATAACATTTTGTGTGATTATTGTATGTTGACAATTTTAGCTGGTTGAGTGATAATCTATAAAATATTTAAAAAGGTATCTTTAAATGACTATTGTGATGGAGAACGTTTCAAGTCTAATGGCCCATGAGGCATCCAATGGTAATTAGGTGTATAAATGGAGATGGCCAGCTTTGTCAGTTAATTGAGCAGGAAATCAGATATAATATGTGGCAAAAATATCTCAAACTGTTGCACTTAATGAAGGTATTCTAAAGGCAAAATTAAAGCTTGGCCTCATTAATCAAATCTCTAAAATCAATAGATTATTACCGAGACTTTTAGCTTCAAAGCTTAATTATGCTTTAACTGGACCTTTTTTTTAAAAATATACCTAATTATTGTGATCAGTATGAATGTTTGTTTTTGAAGAAAAAAAACATGTAATGTAAACTGTGCCATATTTAAGTAACCCTATATTTACAGTTCCAATGACTCTCCCTTCTTTGATCATCGTCTCATGGGTCTCGTAGTGCTGATGATTTAAGGATGATTCCCAGCCTCATTATCACTCAGTGGAAAAAACTCATCACAGGAGATGAGTCTCTTTCCTCCGAAAGTAACCTTGGAATCACATGGAGACTCGAGTGTGTCTGATTGCTGCTGGGAAACGCTCATCAGTGTGACGACTGACCTTGGTGTGGCATGATGACACTTCACCTCAGGAGGCTCTTCATAAAGGGCCAGGTGGTGAGATGAAGACCGGCGCGCCTCACTAATGCTGTTGCTATGTGTCTTTTGTCTAGAGTTAACGGTCTCGATGCACTTTGTTTTACAATCTAAAAGGTGCTTCTTCAGGAAGGGCTACATTATTAAAACAGAATGAAGACAGAGCAACACTCCATCATTAGAACAAATAAATACAAATCTTAGCAAAAATACATGTCAAAGCTTTAGATTTTTGAGCACTCAATAAATGTATCCTTGAGACGATGTTTGATTTCATCTTACTAATGATTTATTTCTATTTGTTCAAGAACAGCTCATTGTTTAACTTTTATAACTTTAACTTTTAATATGTGGATCCATAGAAGTCCCAGTGAAATTACCTATTGCTATAAAAATTTTATTTATAGAAAATTATTCAAGTATTTCTGATCAATCAATAATGAGGATTTAACACATCTGTGGTAGAACTGTTGGAAGAGAATAATTCAAACTTAAGTTCATAGATGTATATGCCATTTATTCAGGTGCTTCCATTTACAAAACCGCAGTGTTCATGGAGGTTAATCATCCAACCAGTTCAACGAACCAAAGTGTCCTTTAATGAGTTTGATGTTCCATTAGCTAAAGAGCACTTTAGTCTCCTAACCATCCTTTCCCTGATTTGATTGTGCCTTGTAATTAATTCATTTGAGATAAACATCTGTGGTCACCCAGAAAATGTGTCTTTTCGAAAATGTTCGTGCGGCAACAGCAGTGTGTTATATTGAATTAATGTGAATAAAGTGTTTTTTTGAATCGCAATAACAACCAAAACTTTGGATGACCTGAAGAGTGTAGATACTGTAAGGGTCTTCTTAAACAATTTTCCACATTTTGCAATTATGAAGAATACATCAAACTATAAAAACACATTTGTACAGTGACCATAAAGGATTTAATAACAGACATGCACACTGATGACATTCTGGAGAATCTTTGAAAAGATTTAGACCTATTGGTTGTTTTTTAATTGATTTGGCGGATACTTATAGATATCTACAGTATAAATCTATATCTACAATCAAATTATGTAACAGAGAGTTATTTAGGTTTTATAGCACATAACAAAATGCTGAGTTTCCTCCCTCGAGATTCTTTGCTATGCCTTCACTGCAGTTGTCTTGATCTGCTGCTTGTTTGTGGGTCTCTCTGCCTTCGTTCTTGCCTTTTTTTGTAAATAAAAAAAAATAATGCTCTGTTTGGTTTAGATCGGGTGACTGACTTGGCTAGTAAAGAATATCCTATTTTTATGCCTTGTGCAGCTTTCACTCAGCTCAGTTTTGGGTCATTATCCATGTGCAATATAAAGCACCATCCCATCAGTTTTGTAGTATTTTTGCTGAATCTGAGCAGAGTATAGCCCTATACATGTCACAATTAATTCTGCTACTATTCACGTCGTAAGTAAACACCAGTGACCTGGTTCCATTGGCAACCATACATGCTTATGCCGTAACATTACCTCTACCATGTTTGACAGATGATGTGGTATGCTTTGGATCATGAGCTGTTCTTTTCTTCATTCTGGTACAAGTTAATTTTGGTTTCATCAGTCCAAAGAATCTAGCAAAGTTTTCTGTGAAAGGCCTTTCTGTTCTTGAATGCTATCCATGCTTTGCATCTTGTTGTGAAACTGTATTTACTCATGAAGCCATCTTTGACAATGACACGTTTACCTCCTCAAGATTGGCTAGATGTTATGGAACAATTCTTTTTCACCAAGGACAGCATTCTGTGGTCATCCACTTTAGTTGTCTTCCATAGTCTTCCAGGCCCTTTGCCATTAATTCATTCTTTTGTAGTGTCCCTTTGTTTCTTCTATCACTCTGATGGGTTTATTTTTTTCAGTCTGATAATGGCTTCCTTCATGTGAATGTATACCTTTATGGACCTCATGTTGAGAGTCCAGGTGAACAGCTACCAAATGCAACTGTCAGCAACTTTTTCCATTATTTGTGAACCCTCCAAAATGGATTTTTCAATCCCATGCTGATGGTGTTGACTCACCTATTGAGTGTTACATTTAAAATTTTAATTCATATTTTATGTAACAGCCAGATCAGTGGTCATTAGCCACACACACCAGTCTTAACATCATCTCCTGTGCCCCTATCAGCCATACCAGATAATCTTTTAATTATTCTATGCCTCTATTGTTGTAGCTCAATCCTCAATGCTTGCTAAAGCCATTCTTGGAGCACTCATCAGGCCAAACTCTGGCAGCCTGCGCTTAATTCCAACAAAAGCTGGGAACTAGCTGCATGTGAAATGCATCAACATGTCTAGTGCCAACTGCACAAACAGAACAGAAGGCCTGTTTCTTTGTTTGAGTTCTTTTTCGGCATTCACATTAGCAGAAGTACCCTTGTACCCAAGTGCATGACCAAGTGAAAGCATGCTTAGTCTATCTACAGCTGGTTGACAGTAACTGTTACTTCAATATTTTGAATTCATTTGGTTTTTAAAGGACCCTATAAGCCCTCCTGTTTGGGAGAATTTTTCAGTCTTTTTACTTTGGAAGGAGTACTTTGGGAAGTACTGATTTCAGGATGCTACCTTTACCAGCAGAGCCCTCTTTGTTGAGGTTCTGTTTTTTTCTCTAGTTGCTGCCACAGCTAGGCTATGTCTGGATACCTTAAAGCAGAAACTTCAAATATGAACCTATCATACCAGGGAGTGTGTGTTTAAAACCAAATGTTCATGCTGGACTGTCTCCAGTCTCTTAAAAGAAAAAGTTGGTCCTGTCATGGTTTATTTGTCAGCCAAAATAATTAAATTTAATCAGCTTTTGTGACAGCTGATGCATATTGGACTAGACTTTAGATGCGTTGTAATTAAGGGCTTATTTAGATGTCATGTAGCCATATAAAAATAACTCTTAAAAGAATATTATATATATCTAAATGGCAATGAGGCTTACTCACTCACTCACTCATCTTCTACACCGCTTTATCCTGTATTCAGGGTCGCGGAGACCTGGAGTCTATCCCAGGAGGCTTAGGGCACGAGGCGGGGTACACCCTGGACAGGGTGCCAATCCATCGCAGGCAACGAGGTTTACTTGGACAAAAAGCAGCATATCTAACTATATCTCAAAAAATTTAACAGCCATTATTTTCGCCCTGGTTTGTAAATCATTCGGACGTCACCCACCAGCACGCCATTCTTGCAGTACCCATAGGCATGCATACATATTGTACTGTTCCCCAAAACCACTGCAAAACTGAAAAGTGTGTGTTGTTGAGAAGTGTAACAACGCAAGAATGCCCTGAATTTTTTAAATTCTTTAAAAAAAGATGTGGAAAAAGCTGTACAATTGAATCAATACCATACCAAACATAATGAATGAAGCTGTTCCATCTTATTTTATTTTAAATTAACATTTGTTGAGTACAGATTTCAAGTATCCAAACATTGATCATGAATATTGCGTAAGGTTTACAAAGATAATAGATCACATTTTGGTTTTACATTATTTTTTGGAGACAAGTAATAGTCAGACCTTTGTACTGTATATAATGGAGCAATTAAATGAATTGTGTTTGGTTGTTTGGGGGGGTTTAACCTACAGTTCATGCTCCTACCACATGTAAACTCATGCTCAATGGACTTCAGCACCAAACTGACTAGGTGAAGAGCTTCCACACACATAGTAATAAAAGTAACCCATAACATATGTATCCTAATAGTTTAAACCATACTTGGCTGAGAATGTTTATAGGACAACTTTATTGCCTATTGTTATCTTTTCGGGCAATAAAGCTACAGATGTTATATATTATACAGCTTTTTTGTTCATCATTACCAAGGGAACTCTTAGTCTAATCATTTTAATACTATTAAAATTATTCAGCATGGATCTAGGACACTCGATGTCAGCCGAGGCAATGTCAACAACAAAAACGTCCAGCAGTTTAAATTAGAATAATCAAGTTGTTGTGGCCGAGTTAGGGAACTATGCAAACTACAAAAACAATGGCAAATAACTTAACTGTGTGACCACCAGCAAGTTATTATTATTATTACTTTTATTTATTATTATTGAAATTATTTAAATTAATCATCATTAATTAACAACATAGTGTGGCACACACTACCCTCCTTCCTTATTCTAATAACCAAGAATTAATTCCATTCAGTTCCATTTAATTCAATGCAGTTATATTTGTATAGCACCTTTAACAATGGACTTTCTGGCAAAGCAGCTAACAATTACAACTAATCCATGCTTATCACTTAAACTACACTCTCCTTCTGCTCCTGCTCACTCAGTCCCTCCTCGGCTTCCCTGTCATCTGCTCCTCTTCCTCCTCCTTTGCCTGGCAGTGGCTGTAGTCAGCCAGCTCTATTCTTCAGGTTCCACCTGTTGGTGCAAAATTTTGGGAAGTGTAGATAAAGCTACTGCAGCCCCTGTAGCAAATATGTCTGCAAATTTTTGCATATTGCAGATTTTATCATTATTGATATTTTTGGCTGCATCTTTTCCGCACCCCTGTTATTTTGACGCCCTCATCCATCTACAGATGTTTGGCTCTGAGCCAGTGGATCTCACACAAGAAATAGAGAGAATGAGGGAGTAGGCACAAGAAATAGAGAGAATGAGGGGGTAGGCACAAGAAATAGAGAGAATGAGGGGGTAGGAAGGGATTGGGCCAGAGTGCAGAGTATTAATATAAAAACATCAACCAATGGGCCACATTTTTAAAATGATTATTATTATTGAATGTATAGGTTTAAGTTAAATTGTCATTCCCAAGTTGTGTCCAAAGTGTGTAGTGTAACTGGGGGGAAAAAACCTGTATGCTGTGTTGTGCTAATTTTATTTTTGGTTTGAAAACAAAATGTGTAATACATTTATATTATCACACATGAATAAATGAAAGACAATTCAAAAGGTTATATCATGTTGCTAGATATTTTAATTGTATTTGACCATCTCACGGATTTACTCACGTTTCCAAAGTTGCAGCCTAGAGTATTCTTAATTCTTAATTTGAAGATAAATGTTTTGTCAGTTGATATTTCTTTTCAAAGCTCTAATATTCTTCTGAATGCCCAAATATTCCTACAGGATAGATGTGTCCATATAATATACTTATATAGTGAACATATGAAAAAATACACTCACTCACAAAAGTGTGTACTCACCTATAATTTCAGCAAACATTTAATATATATTGTCAAAGGACAATACTATAGAAATGAAACTTGGATATATTTTAGAGTTAATTTGCAGCTTGTGTAACAGTATAAATTTACTGTCCTCTAAAAATAACTCAACATAAAGCCATTATTGTCAAAAGTGAGTACACCCTAAGTGATAACAGCTGTACATCTTTAATCATGCAAAGTCACACGTCCTATTCATCATGTTCATGTGTTTGTCAGTTGCCAAGTGTATCTCCAGACCTGAACCCTGTTGAGCACCTGTGGGGCGTCCTCAACAGCATGTGCAGCTCTGGTGAATTCCAGGCCCAGGAGGAATAAGGTTGTGCTAGATAACAACAGTGCTCACACGAAATATTGATACTTTGGACACAGTTTTGACATGTTCACTTAGGGTGTGCTCATTTTCATTGGCAGTTATTTGGACAATAAAGTCTGCATGTTGAGTTATTGTTAGAGAACAGTAAACTGTACTGTTTACTACTGTTTCTGTACTGCTATACAAGCTGCACATTGATAAATGTACTGTATATCCAATTTTCATTTCTATAGTATTGTCCAATGAGAACATATAATAAACTGACTGCTGAAATGTGAGGGGTGTACTAATTTTTGTGAGATACTGTAGATGATGACACAGGGGCATAGTAGGCCAAGAGTTTGAGTCCCGCCTCGGGTCTGTGTGTGTGTAGATTGCATGCTCTCCCCATGTGTAATGGTTTTGTCCCGCAGCCCAAAAACATGCAGATTAGTCTAATTGGCATTTCCAAATTGCCTGCTGTCTGTGTGTGTGTGTGTGTGTGTGTGGGTGTGTGTGTGTGTGTGTGTGAGAGAGATGTGTTTGT
>JAQMYL010000038.1:32102101-32120735 GCA_030014365.1 Clarias pachynema
GGGGAGGGATGAGAGGTACTTCGTGGTCCCACATTAATCACGGCTCTACAGCCAATCAGGGGCGTCTGTGAGCTCACAGCGGATAGCGCTGTCCTCCGAGTGTGTTACGCCGCCCCCAACGGTGCGTGAGCAAGCAGTTCGGAAAGATGCGGTCGGCTGGCGTCACGGGGATCGGAGGAAACACGTGATAGTCTTCGACTGAGTGGTAGTAGTAGCTTAATGTGGGAGCCCCCTAGTGACGGGGAGGAATTGGACACGACTAAATTAGTGAGAAAATCAGGGGAAAAAATCAAAAATAATAATAATAATAATAATAAAAAAAAACATGACTGAGCAAAAAAAAAAAAAAAAAGTAAAAAACTGGGGCTCATAGGCAAAGAGAGCACATGATCATGTGATTTATAATGACAAGTTCTACATTTCTGCGACATCATTCCCGTATTTTGATAGTGATAACTTTAGTTCAAATTTTTATTTGAAAACCAGATGACACAGTGTGATGGCTGGAGCCTCCAGGTTAGCACATGCCAGCAAGGCTTCCATACAGTATAAGCACATTATATATTATTTTAATCATCATTGACCCGTGCCACTTGGGTTTTAAGTTCTTAACTCATTTCCAGTAATTTCAGGAATCTGCTCTGGTGTTTTCTTTGCTTGATGAAGCCCAGTAATTTAACCCTTCTGAAAAACAGTAACATCTTTTCCAGGACCACGGCATATGTCTGCGGCATGGTTGTTTAAGAAACTTCTCAATGCATCAGTTCAGGTTCAAAGAATCGTTGCCAGCTGAAACAAATGAATCACTGCAGTACTTAGCTAATTAAAAGGAGTCAGAGACGTGATGCTGGAAAGGTTCCTTTTCAGTAAATTGATGCATACTGTAATAGTACGTAGTGGTACGAATACGTTAAACAATCTCTAGGAACATTTTATACGGGAAAGACATGGATTAATAAAAGAAAAGTTGTTAAGGAACATGATTTGACATGTGTCAGGGGAGAGATGAGAGACTGTGAAGAGTGCAGGAAGAACAATGCATAAAGAAGGACAAAAGCCTACCTGGAGATCAGACTGAGAGATACAGACTCGAAATATTACATGTAAAAAAAAAATGAACATTCAGAGATAAAGGAGAAAAGAAGGCAGATAGTGGTGTTACTCACGCAGGCAAGCATTGTCAGTAAAGAACTCTGTGAACCGCTCGCAGTCCTCTTTGCTGTTGCCGCTGTTGCTGCAGTCGCAGAACGGTGACACACTGATTTTAGGAGTGCGCAGGTAGTTCGGCGTCATCACCGTACCTGTGGAGGAGAAAGACATGACTGTTTCTGATTTAAAATTTTTTTATTCTCTCTGTTTTATCTCATCTGATCTTTTATTTTTTTTTTTTTTTTGTATTCTTCCTCTGATTTTCTCCCAAATTGAATCATATCCACATCCCACCTGTCTCTCTATTAAGGCTCTCTTCCATCAAGGAGGAGACTATTAACCAGCGAAGACTATCATTCCATGATTTGTTACAGCAAAGACTATCCTTTTTTTTAATCCTGAGACACGTTATATTTCACTTGCATGCTCACATACACCCATGTCTCACTCTCTACACCCCTGCTACAGATGGATCTACAGATGCGATCTCTGGATGATAACGGTGAAGGTGCTGCTTGCAAGTCAGCAGAGCTCAGTTTTCATTGTATCTCGCTCTGCTACTCGCTATTCTCAAATCGGTCAGAAGGAGTTGATTCATTAGGTATAAGAGCGACTCACACTGTAGTTCAAACTTAGATAAATGCCCTCTTGTAATATGTTATTGATTCAATGGGAATGGATGCTGCAAATAAATGAATGAGGAAAAAGAATGTAAGGTGGAAGTGTATTAGAGATATGTATTCATCATTTGGGGAAGGAGATTTTAGTGTCAGCACTTCTTAAGGACTCTGCAGTTTTTCTATAACATGACAATGTTTTTTTTTTTTTAAAGAGAGAAAGAAAGAAAAGGATAGAGAGTAAAGAGAGGCTGGTAAAGCAATGACAGTTTATAGCTGTTTTAACATAAGTGAGAAAAAGAAGTACAGTATATACAGTAGTCTTTCATAGTTTTCCATCTTATAAGGTTGTCATCTTAAACAACACATTCTTCATAATAATTGCTTCTAAGTTCCTCTGAAATGTCGCTTTGTTGTTTAATTTATGCTTTAGGTGAAAAAAAGCTATCTAGTTTCTAACACAAGGGTAAATGCCAAACCCCTAATCAAGGGCACTACTTAGTGTGTTGAACAAGTGATTGAACACCCTAGTGCACTAGTTTTCCAATTAAAACTGCACCTCAAATACAATACCTATGACCGCATCACATATCCAGCACAATGGTGTGATATTGCTTAATATTCTTGTAGCTTCATATTGCATTGATATTGACATAAGGTCACTATGACATTAATGCGAACCTGATTGTCCTTCATCCTCCGCATATGCATCTTTTATATGTGTGGTTTTCTTGTCCCTTAGCAGTTTGTGTCCATTTACTGTCCGGTTACATCAAGATCATGCAGGCATTTTAATTATTATGAATCAAATCGGATTGGAAAGATCATAAATATGTTAATATATATGAATATGTTAATAATACTACTGTTTTGGTTTGTTTAATGTGTAACACTCCATGCCTAGTTTTAAATGTTACTGCATACATTATTATTTTTGGCATGAACAACTTCAATCTCCATGACAAATCAGGTTGTTTTTCCACAATTTGGAACAATTTCAGCATTTCTGGTTTTAATGTTAGACTTTAATGACATCAGAAGGAGACAGGCTTTAATTTCTAATCACATATCTCGCCCTAATCTGACCCTAATCCGTCAGGCCTGACAGTGAAGAGAGAAAACACAAAATGACTTCCTTAAACAAAAACATCTGGCTTGAGTCTCTCTCTCTCTCTCTCTCGTTCTGTCTCTACATGGTAACAGGCAACAATCCATCCTTTTTTTTTTCTTTTTCGTCCTGGCAGAACCGCACAGATTTTGCACCAGACACATTTCAGCAGTGGTGTTTTGGCAGAATGAGATTGATGAAGCAGGAATGTTAGATTCAATGGATGAGAAAAAGAACACAAAAGGATTTCTGTGCATACCCCTTCCCCCTTCTTCTTTTTTTCCCTCTTTTATATCATCACATCCTACTATTTTGTGACTCACTATAGCTCTTACTTTGTTGGAACAAATTGAAAAGAGTCCTTCTGTCTGGGATTTTTTTTTTTTTTTTGTCACCAATTTTCTCACATTGTATAAACTCAATGGAAAGGAAAACCTCAAAGTATTAAACGCAATAGAAATGAATATGAATGAAAATGAAAACTGGACACGCAGGACACGCACCTGGCAAACGCAATCTCACACAAAATTATAGGAATTCTAATGAATGGTTCGGTTTGGAACTTATACAAATGAAATAATATGACACATTACGTCTGGTAGCACCAGCTCTCAACTCAAGACGGCTGGTGCAATTTCTTTCACGTTTTCAGCTGTGACAAGGTGTTAATCTTACAAAGAGGACGAGAAGTCATTTGGAGGTTTAGGAAAATAATTAGGGGACTTTTTTAATGATTTTCCAATATGGTGTGTTTTATTGTCACATCCCACAGCAGTTTTTCAACAAGTGCATGCCCCTCCCCTTATTTATTGATATTAAATTAAAGAAATGGAAACAAATGTTTTACTGCACAGTGCCCAAAGATGCGATTTAAAAACTGCCTGTTTATGTACCAACCACAGCAGCAACCTCATTTCCCCTCTCGTCTGCTCCAACCACTGAGCATTCAGCATCACCAGTACACTAATCACCTGTCATCACCTGCACCTGTTTCTCACTGGCTCATGACTTAAGTTAGATGTTTTTATGCTTGATTGAGTGTGAAATAACAAACTGCAAATATTCCTCTGAAACAGCACAGATACAGGGACTGGACTAGGGCTGTAGCTATCGAGTAGTTTAGTAATCGAGTATTCTACCAAACATTTAATCGATTAATCGCGTAATCGGATAAAATGTACTTTTGCTTAATTAAACAGCAATGTAAAATATATAAGAGAAACAAAGATTAATTGGTTTTCTTTTTAGAAAAATCTACTTTTATTTTTTAAATGCATACAGCATTTTATCAAAAAATAAACATTGTCATTATTCACAATACAAGGAATAACTTATACCCCTATCTCACCTATGCGGTTTAACTCGCGGTGAGATGCGGTGTTAGGCACCATGAGCCGCCGCGATTGCCCGCTGACGTTCCGCAAGGTTCTGCAAGGTCCGCCAAAAAAATTAAACATGTTTAAACATGTTTTTAATGGGGCTTAAGTATGTTTAATTTTTCGCGCGGAAAGATGGAAATGTAATCGCAGCGCCAAAACTCGCGGTGAATCATGATGAACCATACTTCCGGCCACCACGCGAAACCGCGTAGGTGAGATAGGGGTATTAAAGTTGACTGAGATGAATTAAGTGCATTACAGTGCCATACATTAATATTTTAAAGCCTTTTCTCGGATGCAAAAACAAAAAAAAGGTATTTTAAATGACTTTAAGGATCAAAAAAACTAAGGCACCCATTGAAATAAATAATTATACAAAAACACTAAGGTGTGCAACTAAACTTTCAGAACTAAAAGTTTCTAAATTTACAGCTCAGGCATAACATATAAGCCTTTACTGACGATTTCTGTCGTTTTCGTCAACAAATAATTGTGCAAAAACATAACACACGGTTTTAAAATTAATTAAACGAAGCTTCGAGGCAGAAGATTTTGCCTCGATCATTTTTTTTTTGTAATTGAATTACTCGATTTACTTGAGGAATCGTTTCAGCCCTAGACTGGACTGAAAAAAGAAATGAAGGGTGGCTTAAGACTTTAGTGCAGTACTGTATAACAACAAGCATATTAATTTCTATTGCTTTGTTTTGCAGACGGACCTAGTGTCAGATCTGTTGTTAAAGAAAATGAATCAATGAATGAATTCTCCTGGATTAGCCTCGTGTATCTACTGGAGCTCGATATAACTAATTTTGTTTCAGTGTGACTCATTGTTTCCTGAACGAGGGCCTGACAGACAGTACTTTTTCTGTGTTATTACATCACGCTGTCAAAAGAAGATTCTTCACTTCACATGCACATTTACATATGACTAATCTTGATTATCCTCTCAGTGGCTTACCTGAAATAATATTTAATGAAAGATTTCGGGGACGCGTTGCTACCTTTCAACTTTGCCAGTTTTACATATGAAAAGTTAGCCCTGGGAGAATTTTGTGTCAACGCTCGTGACACATTGTTTGACACTATTTCTGGGACACCGGATATTTCTTACCCCTCAGTAGAGCTAATGAAGTGTCTCAGTCTCAGAATGACGTTTATTAGAATCACTTGCCAAATCCTTACCAATGAGGCCTGAGTAGGAGAGGAGGCAATCAGCGTAGTTTTCTTTCAGGCAGCCAGAATGAGAGCGTGGTTCAGGCTGACAGTTGGAAAAGAAATCCGCTAGACGTGACCTGAAATGCAGACAAATGCATAAGAAACATGTCTTCATTTCTTTTTCTGGCTAAAACTGAGATTCTGAGCTCTGCCAAACATGCTCGATGGGGCTGACAAATAATGAAACCTGAAGCAGATTGATCTCATCATTTGGTAATTTGTTAAAACAATGTGGAAATAGAAATGTAGTACTGTATGAACGTGGCTTGGTTGTTTGTGCCAGACGGGGTGGTCTGAGTATTCCAGAAACTGCTGATCTACTTGGATTTTTCACACACAACCATCTCTAGGGTTTACAGAGAATTATCTGAAAATGAGAAAATATCCTGCGAGTGGCAGTTCTCCGAGAAAAAATGCCTTGTTGATGCCAGAGGTCAGAGGAGAATGACCGGCCTGGTTAGAACTGATAGAAAGGCAACAGTATCTTAAATAACATCTCCTTACAACTGAAGAGCATCTCTGAACACACACAACTTCGATATGTGCTACAGCAGCAGAAGACACACTTGTACCATTTGAGCATGGTTGAAATGCCACAGCCTAAATGACTCTTGTTGCTGAACATACCATTTGAACATGATAATGAGTTCACTACACTCAAACAACCTCCACAGTCACCAGGTCTCAATCCAGTAGAGCACCTTTGGAACGATAAATCCGTATCATGGATGTGCAGCCGACAAATCTGCAGCAATTGCGTGATTCTATTATGTAAATATGAACCGGAATCTCTAAGGAATGTTTCCAGCAACTTGTTGAATCCACGCCATGAATAATTAAGGCAGTTCTAAGGGCAAAAGTGGGTCCTACATAGTATTAGCCAGGTGTACCTAATGAAGTGGGAAATGAGTGTAAAGATGTTTAAATAATTAGTCTGGGGGGGGGTTTAAAGTTGTTTAAATGTACGTATACAAAGTGCAAATTTTCTTCTCCACACTCCAGTCCAATAGGTGGCGATATGGCACAAAGCATCCATAAACTTAAAAGAAGAAGTTAGGGTAATCTTGCAAACCAATAGAAAATTTGAAAGGAATTTGTATAAGATGTAAGCAGTTTGCATTTTTCTGCAAAATATGTGGTACAGTATAATATCAAGGGAATTCAAGTAAAAACGCATTGATTCAATTAATCCATTTGAACAAAACAGATTAAAGTTGCGAAATCTATTTAATTGCACAACTCTATCATTTACAAACATCTCTGATTGAGAAATATATAATGCATTAAAAGACAAAACAGTTTTAATATAAAAGTGTGTCCAAAGATTTGAGTTTCAATTACAGGCTAAACTAAGATGAAACACATTTTTCTTTACTAAGTATATGGAATTGTTTCAATCAGTATTGATCACACACACACACTCAAAGAGGTGCAGATGCAGTGAGTAAAGGCTAGAATAAAAAATAAAAAAAATAAAAAAAAAAATACTTATCTTGGGGAAAATGCATGACGTAAGGAGATAAAAAATGCTACCACATTTCCGCACGATTTTCTGTTTAGAAAACCATTACATTGTTATTGCATATCATGTGGATATATTTAATTATTTATTAATATATAATACCAATAAAGTGGTATATCATCATGCACCTAAATCATACATGCATTTTCTACATTTCCTCAGCAGTGCTTTTGTTGCTAAGTGAAGAGGAGGAGAAACTAAATTAATGTGGTGTGCAGTTGCTAGCGGCATATGGTGCGGGATTAGCGGGAGACTGGAGGTGTCGATCCATCTCCAGAAAACATAGTGAACCCCTGTGTGTTGCACATCAGACCTCCTACGGTAAACTCTGGAACTCAAATCGCTTCCGACTGTCTGTAGAAAAACATTCGTGAGAGAAAAAAAGAGAGAGAGAGAGAAGTGAGAAAAAGTCAGAAGCCGCTGCAGTGGCGAGGAGTCGCCGTTCTCCATGCGAGAGTGAGGAGTTTTTTGCGTGCACGTCTAGTATGCAGGTGATCACACTTGCAGACGCTCTAATTGAGCAGGAGCGTTAACTATCCCTCTTATTCTTTTTCTGTCTTTCCCCCTCTCGGCTTCGAGACGTCTCGGTGCTGTGACACCTACAAGACTTTCTCATCCCACCTCCACACCACCTTAATCAGTCTTAACAAGCCACTTACAGCACGTCGGGGGTACGCTCCAAACTGCGAAATGAATTTAAGAGCTCATGCTTTATTGCTACACTTCGCTAATCCCGGTAATTGTCCTGTGTATGTTCTGCGTTTTGGGTTAATACGCACTTTATTTCCCAGCAGAAATGCAGACAGAGGATTAACAGTAGCTGTCGCCGCTGGCGATCATGTATAATCACAGACGCTGTGATCCTGGAAGTCTCGGCTCGTCTTGTGGGCGTGATGATTGTTAGCACCTCTAAAGTCTCCTCGTTACACTGCCGTGTTGTGTTAACCTGTGTTACCATGGAGTATCACTTTATGGCCAGGGTTATGACAACAACAGCATGGATTCTCACTGAGTGTTGACTACATTTGTTGTAATGTTTGCTAAATATAGTATAATTCTATACTGAGTGCAATGCTACAAGTGAGAGGTGGACAAAAGTAGGACAAAAATATGTCATGGTGATGTTGTAGACATTTCTACGATGCATGATATGCATAATAATATACAGGTGTTCTGTGTAAAACGGAGCAATACACTAAAAAAACAAAAAAAATTTATGGTACCTCTGCTTCATATTGGGTTGAATTAACTTGGTTGCGATTATTTTCCCGTACTGTGTCATGTTAATACCTTACTCATTGTCTACAAGAAATAACTTATTTAACTAAATGTAAGAAAATTTGAACCTTAACGATTCAAAACCTTTTTAAATAATGCGGTACAAACTTGTAACATTTAAACACATACTTTAAAAAAATTTTTTTATTAAAATATATATCAAATGTAATATTAACATGCGATACCCAGATATCTCACAAAAGGTGTTCTATGACATAATTTTCATTAAGTTGATAGTATATAGTCATGATACAATTTAACTACCATATTACTACCATGAGCTGTCCAAAATTTTAGGATTTTGTGGAACCAAACATCATGGCCAAAACATAGTATTAGTGCTGATATTATTATTATTTTAATGTTATACATTATAATACAAAAGATTTGTATTCCAAATACACAGACCAAAAATCTGTAGTGTCCGTAACCATGTCAAATTCATGTTGCAATATCTTAACAACTTTGCAGGTTTTCAGATTTTAGTTTTTTCTTGTGAAATCGAAATTGACCAATTAAGATGACTGAAAGATTTAATTGAGAATTTAAAAAAGTTTACAGACACAACATAAAAATCAAAATATGTATGCATGCAAAAAATTAAGCATGGATTAGGAGATAAACATTAAGTATTATTAAACTGTTCTAGTGTAATAGCAGGGATGTGGGAGATACTATTATCCAGAGTGACTTCCATTAACCGGAAAAAAGTGATTATTCATAGTTACAACCGCCTAGATTTGAGTTTGGGCTGAACTTTTTTTAAAGATGCCATTAGTGTATTGATTACTGATGAACAGGGAACATGTGTGTACCTGCAGATGTAGTTGCTCTTGCAGGTGACTTGCAGTGCCAAGCAGTTGGGCTTCTCCTTCTCCTCGTATGAGCACGCGGGGACGATGGTCTGGCGCCGACGCTCGGAGCAGGCCACCTGGTCGTTCGGAGGACATGAGCAGTACAGCATGCCGTAGCTGTGTCGGGGGGGAACCTTGTCGAAAAATTGCCGCAGAGCCTTGTGGCACTTGCGCTTGTTGCACACTTCGGCCGTGGAGACACGGCTTGTGCACGGGCTGATGTAGGCCGAGCGGTACTTCTTACACGTGTCATTCAGGTTGCATGCTTTGGCCGCACTGAGGCAGTTGTTGTCCTTGGTCAGAAGGTCTCCTTTAGGAGAGAAGAAAAAAGAAAAGAAGAACGGATTACGTATTAGTGTTAGATGATATACTGTATCAGCGGTACTGTAGTAACTTATTTCTTTCTCAAAGACACTCTAAAGGTCAATTCACAGCAAATACATTTTTACGGTCTTTTTTTTGAACATTGCATGGAGCATCACTAAATCCATTATTTAAATAAAGTACAACCATGACAGGAGGCCGTCTACCAAATGTCAGTGACCAGGTGGAAAAAAAGAAACAATCAAAGATGCATCTTGGAGGCCAAGGGTA
This sequence comes from Clarias pachynema, assembly GCA_030014365.1. Classification (NCBI taxonomy): domain Eukaryota; kingdom Metazoa; phylum Chordata; class Actinopteri; order Siluriformes; family Clariidae; genus Clarias; species Clarias pachynema. Next base: position 32,111,821 of record JAQMYL010000038.1, read on the forward strand.
CGTATCGAGATGATGATACCGACATTGTGTTTCATTTTGTGTTAATTCATGACATAATCCCAGTTTAATCTATTTTGGTTGAAGGTTATAACAGTACAAAAATATGAATTTCCACCATTCATATTCATATGAATACAGTAAGACGATTATTTCCTAATAATAATATGCTCTATATATTTCCCAATCCTAATGCTTTCCTATACAGGTCCAGCACAGGTTATGAAAGATCTATAAAAGATGGTGTCGAAATGCTGAAAATATCACATCTGCAGTCTACATGATATCCAGCAGGATTCAATGAACATGAGAGATTCTGGATCTCAGATGAAATAATAAGGTATTGAGTCATGCACTTTATATAGTGCACTAAAAGTCATTTGGAATTCAGTCAGAAAGAAAGTGACTGAAGAGAGAAACTTTCTCTCTCCCTCTAACCTAACCAATTTACATATACTGCCGTCTGAATTAAGAATCCTTACTAGTATTCGGTCAATATGGGTGACAGAAATCCTGTAAACTCTAACCTTAGCTTTTTTCTGTAGCATTAAATCAAACAGAATCATCCATTCAGAGCCCTAGAGGCTAAACAAACCGTCCTCGGATGGAAAGCAGAGTCATCAAAGCTGGCACACACACACACGCACATACACACACACACACACACACACTCCTCGCTTGTCAGCTCCCGCTAATTGCCCGCTTTCTTACAGATGTCGCCATTAATTACCATTCCTGGAGACTTTTCAGAACAGCGGCACAACAGCAGCAGTTTGGCTTTTAATAAGGGCCAATTAAAAAAAAGTGGAGAGACCAGTACTGTGTGTGTGTGTGTGTGTGTGTGTGTGTGTGTGTGTGCAGCTCATGTATGAAAAGTGTGTGTGTTTTTTTTCCACTTTAGGGCCAATAAGCACTAGGTAGAGTGTCTGAAGGAACTGGTCGATAGACCCTGCGCATCTTTCAGCATCACAGCTGGCAAGAAAAGATGTGCTTGTTTATACTGTACATTTGTTTCAGACCCAATTAATGGATGACAGAGCTTGTTCTGGATCAGTCTTTTTAAATTACTGTATGTGACACTTAAAGTGCCTTCATTCCCCCCCCCATGAAACCAGATTCTAAGGGCAAGTGCAGGTTGTACAGTACAGTAGGATGTGTGATCATTCTCTTACTGTAGTACTGTTCGTCAATGGACATTTCTTTATCATATCTTTGGTTATACTGGTACTGTAGATGACACATAATTCCAATCCAATGCATTTTGTGTGAGTTTTCTAAACACAGTGCATGCAATGTTTGCCCTTATGTGTAGAATCGAACAGAATGCATATATAGTATAATTCTTCTTCTTCTTTTTAAAAAAAAAAATCCACCTTAGTAGCACAAAATATTCTTTTATATCTGTGCCATGAACTTTGATTCCTTATGGGGCATGTTTTTTAATCATCATGTAGTGATTTGCAATTTCAAATCCCACCAATCCATACCCATTTAAGGTCAGTTTTAAGTTCATTTTTGCTGTTTTTTTTTCAACCAGCCAAAGTAGAGAAGTATATGAATGAGATTTGAAAGAGTTTCTAATAAGATGCTGCATTGTCTACGTAATAGACTTGTGCAATTTTAAGCACATCTCCAATTTTTTTTAAATAATTGGCAAACGTTTTCTTCCATCACCACAAAATAAGCTGCATTTTTATTAAATCCTGTTCATTTATTAATGTTTTGGTCGTCTCCCAGATCAGAGTGCATGATGCAAGAGCAAATTGCATGCAGTGTGCTGAAAATAATAGAAAAAGAGTTAATAAAAGAGTAAATATTGGTGAATGAGACGACAATTCATTTAAATTGGCTTCATTATTTTTATTGTGTTTATATTTTAGCAGCAACATGACATTTTATTATTATTATTATTATTATTTTTATTTTATTTTAATAGAAAGGCCAGCTGGATTAGTCACGGATTACTGTATTAGGCTGCATGTAAATGTAGTTATTGTCCTTGTTGTTAAAAAGAGCTTTGTATTCTTTCTTATGTTGTTGCAAACTAAAGGATTAATAAGGTCATCTTGCTTGTAGGACCCTTAGGCATTACTTAGGACAAAGCATAATTTTTTAGGATTATCTAGGATCAAAAGGTAGCGAAAGCGAATCTCAGCCCTGGGACATAAAAACATTTTGGCCGGAATTTTGTTGAAGTGTAAATGTTGAGGAAAAGGGAAAGTCGAATGAATAAAATCAATATAAGTTACAAAAGAATGAATAAATCTACATACATTTACACAGACTTATTATTTAAAAGTCTATTTGCTCCTGTTGTGTCTGTTACTATTACGGTGAAGCTGCTGCCATGTTTCGATCCTAACGCTAATGTGAAAGAGAGTGTATTCGTATGCTTAAGAAATAGCATGCTAGTTTTTTTGCGTAGCAGTTAAAAACGACCGAATAGTTGAGAATTTCTCATGCACCTGATCAAATATGTACAGTGGCCGAGAAATGAGAAACAAAATAACACAACTGAAAACTAAATGAAAAATCCCGAAAAACAAATAACAAAAACAAAATAACAAAACCGAGAACAAATTAACAAAACTGAAAAAAAAAAAACCAGAACCGAAAACAAATTGAAAAATCTGAAAACAAAATAAAACCAAAAACAAAATCACAAAACTGGGAACAAATAACAAAAAAAAAAAAAAAAAAACAGAAAACAGAACCGAAAACAAAAAAAAATCTGAAAACAAAATAACAAAGCCAAAAAGAAAATAAGTTCAAAAACAAAATAACAAAACCGAGAACAAAATAACGAAACCAAAAAAAACAAAAAAAAAACAAATTCAAAAACAAAATAACTAAACATGAACAATAACAAAATAATAAATCAGAAAACATAACAACAGTTCAGTCAAACGGAAAAAGTAGGTATAGTTTGCAAATGAAATTCTTATCGCTGATTGGCAGAGACAGCTGTCACTCAAAATATACAGTACAAGAAGTACTGCAGCCTCAATTAAACATGTCTGGTGGTAATCTAAACGTGCAGACACACTTATGAACATGTACTCAAAGTTAAACTATTACTGGCCCTGTGAATGGCTGCCATGTGTCATAATAATGCAATCAACAAAAACACGATACGGACAAGACACAAGTTGGTAAACAGACCTGCTCTTATATACAACACTACTAACCATCTCTGATGATAATAAATGTTTTACAGTGTGGAGAACCTGCTTGTATTCAAGCTGAGAAAATATCAGGCCTAATAAGTCTTGCTGCGTGGAATCCCTACACAATTATCTTGTTGTATAGGATTTTGCTGTATAGGCTGTGATGATTCTGAAAGTTTTTTTCAGTAAATTACACACATTATGACGGACACGTATTACTGATATTAGTTTTTGTTTAGGGAAATGTTTATGTAGCATTTTTGAATTGAGTGTCACCGGTGTCAGCATCAGCGGTAAAGCTGTAAGTTTCTAACATGGGAACATCAGCGAGAGAGGGGTTTCATAATAAATAATGGCACTGTGAAAAAAGTTTTTTTTAATTGTCAGATTTAAAAAAAAATGTTTTTACACAAAAACACATATAATTAAAAGAGGGGGCACTAACTTTTGAACGTGACTGTATTTCTCCAAATTCCTCCTTTTTGGAGGTAAGAGTTTAATACAACCTTTTTAATGTATTAAAAGTAGTATTTATATCACACACACACACACACACACACACATCTGCAACGTAGAAAGCATTTAAGTCCAAGCAAACTGGAAAACATCCCAACACCTACACCTAACAGACTGAACATATGCTGAGGGCATTAAGTGTGTGGGTATGCAAGAGAACTAAGTGTGTGTGTGTGTGTGTGTGTGTTTGTGTGTTACCTAAGTGAAATGTGCGTGTATGTGTGTGTCACATTGTATACGCAGCTGTCTACCTTTTCGTAAAGTGTGGGAGTCATACCTTAGTCCTGTGTGGGCTTGTGTTTCAGCGCGCGCGCGTGTGTGTGTGTGTGTGTGTGTGTGTGTGTGTGTGTGTGAGATTGAGAGAGAGAGAGAGAGAGAGAGGGAAAGAGCAAGCAGACAGATGGCTCTGTCTCTAACCCCCATATCAAACACACACACACACACGCACACACACTGCCTGAGAAGTGAGCGATTGTGTTTTCTCTGCAAAATTTCTGTTTTCGAGACACACAAATACACCTACAGTGTACTCACACGTTCACAAAGGTTATGAAAACTTATTCACACATATTTACTTCCTAAACTTTTTTCTTTTTTGATGCAGAGTGTCTCCATTCTGCAAAATTCAGATTCGTTTGCTCGGAAGTCATATTGGTTGTCATGAGAACAAGGTAAATAATCAGCAAAAGACAAAGTTAGTGAGGTCTACATGTAGATTTTATCACGAATTCGGTTATTCATGCTCGGCATTAGTAAGTCACATGTGCCTTCAAGTTTTTTTCTGAAATAATGAGAACTGGAACAGAAAGCTAACACTGATTTTAAAAACAAAACAAACAAACAAAAAAAAAAAACAAGAAAGCAGCTGACGTATATGCTGGTAATGTCCAAATTTGTTCATGCTGAGACATACAGTATATTGAGATGTCTACAGAACATGCCATGTTTAACACACGCGCACACACGCGCACACACACACTCACACACACACACACACACAATGGTCAGACTAATGGACGAGGCCATCTGCTCACGTCGCTGCAATCGGAACCCCTGCGCAGCAGCTCTAGTTTCTGACTCAGGCTCAAATCGATTAGCATCACCTGTTTCCTCCCTCCTCCGTCTCTAATTTTCAATTATAGCGAGAATGTGTCTGAATAACGACCTTGTCCCGCGTCGTACCAAACCGAAATAACATGGCGCAGATAATATTGCTGAGAAGGGGCTAGCGTTACGCTAATGCACAACATGAAAGTTAGGCCACGTTAGCCATAAAACCTTTTAGCTCTTGTCATCCAGTTTGATTTTTTTTTTTTTATTCTCAGATTAAATCCCATTAAAAAAAAAAAAGGTTTCACCTGAGGGTTAATGGGAAAAAGAAAATTAAAATGAGGAGAGAACTGCAGCTTTGTTTGGCCTTGTTATGTCAGATTGTATTAGGGTCAAGGGTTTGATTGAGTTCAGTTATTGCAAGAATCATGTGTGTGTGTGTGTGTGTTAGTGAGAGAGAGACAGAGAGAGAGAGGGATATTGCATATAAAATACCACAAAGTTAAATAGTTTCTGCAGGGTGTGTGAGTGTGGGTGTGTGTGAACGTTTTTATAACTTGGTGCCAACCAAATGTCTCCATAAATATGGTAAAAAATGGTAAAAAAACAGAGACGTATATTTATATAAATAAATAAGTATGTATAGATACGTAGATATGAGGTGGTATTAAAAAGTTTCAAGACTAGTTTTGTAACACGCCAACAGATGGCAGCACAAGGCTGCACGAACAGGCACAGGGAGCACCGAACTTCATAAGTCAGTGTGCCAAAAGACATCATCCTGTGTACATCAGGAGCGGTGCAACTGGTGCTATTCTGACCACCTGCATTACGTGCGTATATCTGTTATTTGATCATGGTCAGCAAGTTAGAACACAGAGCAAACGTGAAATTTCTATTCGAAAAAATTCTGCGTGAAACTGGGCAAATCTGCCACAGAGACATCTGACATGATTCGGCAAGTCCAGGTGTTTTGAGTGGCACGTGCGCTTCAAGAGCGGAAGAACATCCCTGGAGGATGATGAGAGATCAGGAAGACCTTCAATGAACTCAACCCATTCGGCAACTTGTGCATGATGATCAACCGAGAACAATTCACAACATTGCTGCCATTGCCGATGTGTCATACGAAACAGTCTTGGCAATCCTCACGTGATTTGAACATGCGGCATGTTGATGCCAGTAAAGTTCATTCCCGGGCTGCTGACCAAGAAGCAGAAGGAACATCGCATCGAATGTTGCCAAGAACTCCGTCAGCGTGCCATGGATGACCCGTCCTTCATGTCGAGGCTCATTACCGGTGACAAAACTTGGGTGTAAAACGTAGGTACGATCCTGAGACGAAGCAACAGTCTTCACAGTGGCGGAGCCCAACATCTCCACGCGGCAATGTGCATTGAGAATTCGTTCCCAGCGGCCAAATCCTTAATAGCGAATACTATGGTCAGTTTTAAGGCGTCTGAGGACGGACGAAGGGTGAAACCGATTGGATCGGACACCACCTCGTAGGTAGATAGTTAGGTAGAAATCCAACAATAGCAATTACAGGAACCAACTGCTAATAGGGTCAGATTGAGGTGTATAGCAAAGAATTAATTAGCAACAGTTGCTGATTTACCGATAGACATTCCTCAAACACACACACACACACACACACACACACACACAAAGGTAAATCCATTCCTTGTGCCGCATCATTTCGCAAGGTAAAAAAAAAAACAAAATAAATAAACAAGTCAGTTTCAGATTAGCCCCAGAGACTAATTATTGTGTAAACAGACCTGCACCACTGCCGCCCTGCTAATGCTCTGCGCTAATAATTAGCCGGAGGTTTCCTGAAAAAAAGGTCGAGCGGAAATGAGATGAAAGGATGAGGAAAAGTGTGTGTGTGTGTGTGTGTGTGTGTGTGTGTGTGAAAGAAGAAAGATTGAGACTTTAAAAGCTCAGGTTACAGAGTAAACATGGCTGAGTTGTTTGTGTCCCTGTGTGTGTGTGTGTGTGTGTGTGTTGATGAATTGTTGAGTGTGTTAGGAGAAGTGTGATGTAATGGGGCAGAATGATGGTGGTGGTGGTAAATGCTGCTGGTGGGCTTGTTTTTGCTATTATGTCGGAGAAAGATGAAAGTGTCCCATGTGTTTAAAGTGCTGTAGGATTGTTGGCCCAAACCAGTACAATAAAGAAAGCTTATTTACCATATACTGTATTTCCATGATATCTGTGTTAAGTAAACAATAAAACACTTGGGGGTTGTGCTGTTAAAGGTTTATTTCCCTCAAAACACAACAGGTCAATAATAATTGTGCTCTTAGCGTTCAGTGTTCAGCTTTTATTCGTCACATATACATCACTGCATAGCGGAATTGTTTATTCTTCGCATATCTCAGCTTTTTATTAGTCAGAGCGCAGGGTCAGCCATTACACGGAGCCCCTGGAGCAGTCAGGGTTAAGGGGCCTTGCTCAAGGGCCCAACAACAGCAACCTGGCAGAGCTGGGTCTCAAACCTCCAACCCCCAAATTTTATACATCCAATATAGTAACACTATTAACACCGTGACACAAGTTCCTGTTATCACTTTCACTATAGCAGTCATTCTCTCTGTCTCTATATTTCTTTCTCTTAACTTTACTAAGACAAACCTGCTTGACTGCCATGATGCATATAAAGCACGAAGTCTCATGTGCTAAAGACCTTCCACTGATTCATGTGTTCATGTTACGCTTTTCTTTGAACAATCCTGTGGTCGGATCTGTCTTTAGTGATGGTTCACATTTAGTGACTCATTATACTGTGTAGAACCAGTCACAAGTTTGAACACACCCGATTTTGATTTATTTATACATTGTAAAACAATGCTGAAGGCGTTCAAAATATTAAAAAATCTCCTGAGTTCATATTGAGATGAGTTTGCTACTTATGCTCTGTAACTTCATCATAATGGCTCTAATCTGAGGTGCTGTTAATCTGAGGTGGTGATTTTTGAGACTCTAAAAGAACTCGCCAGCTTCATCATCGTGCTTGATGTTTTTTTTTTTCAAATGCACTTGGCAATGCTGTTCTTGCAAGAACTATTCCAGAACAGCTGACCTTCGTGTCTTAAAATAACAACTGATGCTTGTTGTTGTTGTTGTTGTTCTGGAATAATTCTTGCAAGAACAGCATTGTCAAGTGCAATACTGAACATTCAAAGTTTTTGCAGTTTTCCGGATAGAATGAGCTATTTCATAACTTTTATGTTTTCAGTAATTAACGAATTAAAAACAAACAACGAATGAGATGTGGATAAAGTCAAACTTTTGATTGGTACTGTATACACAAAAATAAAGAAAAAACATTGATAGAGGGTGTGTACAAAACTTTTGTCTTGTAAAAGGCATTTGCAAAATTTAGAACTTTTTTTTATTTATTTTTTTTTTTTTACAATTATCAACTTTCATTAATTTGAATAATTATTGCAACATAACTGAACTCTAATTAACGAAAATAAAACTATGCCAGCAGACCAAATCAAACGCCATCAAATAAATGTTGGTCAATTATTTGTAAATCTCCCAGAACCTCAGCTTTCAACATGGCACTTAGAGAAGAAGTGATAAATGCTGTCTGATGTCTGGTATCATGGACTAAAGGCTTGGTAGAGTGGACATATTCACAGTTTGTTTGCTGCTATAAATAAGTATAGCAGCAAACGACTTGTTAGGCATAGTACCTTTTTCGAGTAATAGCATGGCACTTGTCGTTTTTATTGTGAGAATCCTATGCCTTACCACTCACTGTGCCATGTTTGAATGTTTTGCTACAAGATTCACGTCGTGCCTCATACAAAACACTGCATCTTTTCAGTCAGGCGCAGTATATGTCGAAGTAGTCGATACTACTTCTTGTATCTGCATTTACCCATGGCTGAGCCTGCGTTGCTTGCTCGCCACATTGTGTTCTTGTTCCTGCTGTTATACCCCTATCTCACCTATGCGGTTTGACAATGCGAGGACCGACTCGCGGAAAAATGGAAACCTAATCACGGCGCCAAAACTCGTGGTGAATCATGATGAACCGTACTTACGGCCACCACGCGAAACCGCGTAGGTGAGATAGGGGTATTAGTAGTTTACAGATTATGGGCCAAACTTGGCTGAGTGATGATGGTAGAATAATTATAAAGGTCTTGACTAAAACAACATGCATGA
>JAQMYL010000038.1:32120835-32133542 GCA_030014365.1 Clarias pachynema
AATGTAACTGATTACTTTTTAAAGACAGTAATTTTGTAATGTAATTAGTTACTTTAAAAAGTAACGTCCCACAACACCGCTGACTATAAACATAAAAATCAACCATAAAAAAAATAATAATAATGTCAATTAATTGATTCTTCCACAGATCAAATTTACAATACAGAAAATTTACTACGATTTTAGACCTTGAATATCAAAGACAAAAATTTCCACTGAATAAGTTTACTCCCGATGCTATCCTCCATTCCGGTTTTATTCTGCCGAGAATACTCGAGAGTGACGTCAGAGCTGTTGCAGAGATGAGCGAAATACACAAATCCTTTACTTGAGTAAAAGTAGAGATCTCTTAGGTAGAATATTACTTAAGTAAATGTGGAATTCTCAATTTACGGCTGTACTTGATTAAAAGTACAAAAGTGCTCACCTTCAAACTTACTTAAGTATCAAACGTCAAAAGTTCTGAGCTTAAATTAGCTCATAGTAGCCTTTAAGTTAGAGTAAGAGTCTCTCTCTCTCTCTCTCGCGCGCGCGCTGTTTTGATGCTTCCTGACTTTCCAGACTCTAGATCAGGTGTATGATTTCACACACGTAATATATAATTAAGCATTTTATGGAATAAAAGCAAATTATGCATAATATTTAGAAGGTGGCGATATTACCAATTCAAATACTACACATTACGCCGGTTATGTAACATAACACCATGCATAAATGTAGTGGGGTATAAAGTACAAATATTAGTTGTAGTAAGTAGTGGAGTAAAAGTAAAAAGGATCCACTAATAAAACTACTCACAAATATGTGAAATATGTACTGATGTACTTAGTTACCGTCCATAACTAAGTACGGTAGCAACCAGACAATTCGAAACTCGAATGATCCATTCATAAAGATCGATAAAGCAACAATTATTTTCTGTACAATTTATTTTCTAAACTTAATAGTCAGCTTTGCCTGGAACTCTGAATCTTAAAACCGTCCTTCTCCGCATCATCATCATCATCATAACATTGTTCAGTTTCTGAGCAAAGGAGGTCACTTATTGATTGCAGGCTTCCTAATAGAATATCATATATCATATATCATATAATATCATAGCAAATATCGAATATCGAAGTATTGAAATCGTATCTTATCATGTGCTAGTCTGAGGTTAGAACTACTACAGATGTGCACGTTGCCAAAAAACCACATGGAATCTGATCTAATCTAATGTTACACAGTGACGTATCAGATATGTATCAGATCTACTGTAGGACCGCATACAGTATGATAGTTCTTCAGGAACTTGTATATCAGACCCGGTGGAAAATCTTCGTCATGTTGTATAGATTCCGACCCTGGAGACTCCTTCCGTAACTGTTAAAAGTCTACGTTGCTATAGAAATGCTAAAGAATTAGAATGAGTGCAGGGAATGTAAATGTGGAGCTACTGCCTGTGCTGCTGTGAAAGACAATTAATCAACAACATCAGATTTGAGAATTAAACAACGCATATTTGAAAGCATATTTAATCTTACTGCTCATGTGTCTAAAACGAAGCCCTCCTTAAGCGATTTGAAGAGCAGTGATTTGCCGAGGAGTTTTAATCTGCAGCTGTTAAAACATGACTGAAGACAAGCATTTACATCACACATGGATTGTGCATAGAACAGACATATGGGAATCTGACAAAAATAAGGTGAGGTATCTGTTTTTTTCTTCTTCTACATGAAAAAGAAAATGCGAAATAATGAGCTTTATTTTTTACTTTATTGCACATATACTCGTATTGTACTTATTAATATCTGTCCAACTTGCATTCCTCCCCAAGTAGGAGCTGTGGGTTTTTTGTTTGTGCTCTCATTTCTCATTTGACACATTTTACTTCCCTCCACTACCTCTCTCTCTCTCTCTCTCTCTCTCTCTCTCTCTCTTTTTAATAATAGAACTCACTTCATCGTTATTGTTCCAATAAATAGTTGTAATTGTTGTTGTTGGTGTTTTGTGTGTGTGTGTGTGTGTGTGTGTGTGTGTGTGTGCGTGCACTTGTGTGTGTATCACCGGACACTTCCCTATTCTTCACTTCCCTCATTTTCTCTCATGCACTCCCTCAACCTATAATAAAACTCACATCTTCCTTATTGTTCCTAATAAAACAAGTCTGTGTACGTGTACGTGTGCGGTTAGTTCTCTCGTTTGTCATCCCCCCACCCTCTTTCTCTCTCTCTAAAACACACACACACACACAAAAACACCAGCGATCTCAGAAGATCTACAGTAGATGCTAGCAATAAATAATGTAGCTCATTAGAGCCGATGAAAAAAAAGAGTTAATTAACTGGTTTATTAATTTATATAGTAAATTATTTGGTTACTTTAAGTTACCAAAAAAAAAACATTTTTTTTTTTTTTAGTATAAAGGCTGACTTACTGTTAGAATTAGTGCTCAGTGATGTCATAGTATTCTGTATCTACACACAACTCAATAGCAGTACTTTACAATGATAGAATTACATGTGTATGTGTGTGTGTGTGTGTCCGTGTGCGTATGTGTCTGTGTGTGTGTCCTGTCCTGTTCACATATTAAATTACACTGCTGACTTCACGAAGAGGATGTTTCCTGCTCAAATGCTCATAGAGTGTGTGTAAGGGAAGCCTCCTCTGGGAGCGCTGTGTGAGGAAACGGCTGCAGCAGGCCTTTCATAATGTCCACACACACAGACACACACACACACACACACACACACACACACACACACACACACACACACAAAAACACCCTCAGGCAGCATTCTGCTCGGGTCACAGATTGATGAGGCTACGTGTCCCAAACCGTCGCTTACTTCAGCTGTGCATTATCTGGGCTCTGTGTGTGTGTGTGTGTGTGTGTGTGCGTGTGTGTGGGCACACGCTTCAAACCCGTTACATAGATTTACTGTATATTAGCGGCACTAGCAGCATGAACACCATCGCTACATCACACAAACGGACTTTACGATAATAATTAGTCATGTTTGTTCATACAGCCTGTTCTACTCCACCTAGAGCAGTGTGTGAGAGTGGTTTATCAGTTACGAACAACAAACACAATTATAAAATTCTTCCACTGTTGTTTTTTAACCTAGCTAAAACAAGATTGTAATGTTATGAGGCATGAAGGCGCGGCCAATAATTTAGCCAATATCATGTAGATATACAGCAGATTTTGTCATACATTTTGGATACACAAAATGAATCAATTTCGCCAAAAAAAAAAATATATACTTTTTTTTTTAATTCTATTTGCTATAATAAAGTGGTACCTCAGTATATGAATGCCTCGCCTTGAGAATTTTTGCTTTGAGAACTAAAATTTAGCAAGAAAGTTTCCCCGGCAAACATATGCCAAAAATGCCAAAGGGGAATCATAAATTAGGGTTAAGTGAGGTTTAAACTTCATATTTTACTTTATTTGCGTCTCTTCTAAATGTTTTAATTGTTTTTATATGCAAAAACATGATCATAGTGTTGGAAATTGGTCATTTTGGTAATATTTTTGAGTGGCTGGAACGGATTATCTGCATTCACATTATCTCCTAAGGCTAAATACGTTTTGCAATACAAATACAAATTCGTGTGTTGAGGTTCCACTGTTAATAAATTGTGCTATGTATGTACCAGCCTGGTAGAACCTTTTTTGGGAAAAATGTAGCAATGTTTGTCTTTTGCATAAATATGAACACAAACATATGATGGCTGCAAAACATCTAAAAGAGACAGAGCTAGCCAGAAACCTGATCAAATCAGGACGTTTATGATGTAGGGAAACCAGAATTAGCTGGAGACATTTTAGACGTCCTGTAGTAGACCGGCTGCGTTAGGCTGCCTCCGTATTTGATCTACAAATTTTGATATTAACGTCTTTTGCTTTTCTCGATTTCCTTTTTTTTCTCTCTCTCGAGTGCAGGTGATTTTCTCTGTTAATTCTGTTGTACTTGTAGCTAAATGGTTAAATATCACTTTGGTGATGAAGTTGTACTTTAAAACAGAGGTACATAACGAACCGTAACGTTTGCATATTAGGGCAGTGGATATTAACGCGTTAAAGCATGTTTGACCCTAATGGCTTCCCATAATCACAACATACAGTAGGTACCCAGCTATGTGCGAAAATGTCATGTTTAGCGTAGATAATAAGACGACTGAGGAAACTCACCAGGTGTGCTGAACAACACATTTCATTATAAACATATATACATAATTATGCAGACATGATAAATATATCGTATATAACAAAATTGGTACAGCATATAATATGGTGCCTAAGACTTTTGCACAGGACTGTATATATATATTAACATGTTTTCTTTACTTTTGTTCTTCTCTGACCTTTCAATAGCTACTGATAAGAGTGGCAAAGTTAGAACAAACAGAACACACACTGATTAATATTGACCCGTTTCTTATCTTCCTCCAGCCTTCGCTAATCTCTACAGTTAACAACCACCAAAGACAACAGCACAGGGTCTGATCAACTGATCAACTACAAGAAAATGTCCTGTAGTTTCCGACTGAACACAGAGTTAAGCTGAACTCCGAATATATAATAATAATAATAATTATTATAATAATAATGGTAATCATCATCAATTTGGAATTGGAAAAATAAAGCAAGTGAGATCTAAAAGAGTCATTCACCTAAATGCCAATTTGACACCGTCTCCCTGCAAACACACATTCACATATCCATCAATCACCCAATCATCACTCAGACCACCTGTCAGTCCTCATTCCTTGTCACTGGCATTTGAGTCAAACGCTGAGCGCTGCCACACACCGAGCCACGTCAATCACACGCTTCCATACAAAGGCACTCAGATAGGAAAAAGTTATTTTTTTCTTTAGACGAATTCAAAGGCTGCAAGGTTAAAGAGAGTAAACACCTTTATTCTGTTCCTTTGAACTTTTCTGTGCAGACGGTCAAAAGCATGACTTTAGAGGCACGAAGGCCATGAATGTTCATTCACAGACACGACGTGTGGGTCAGTGAGGGCAAATCTGTTCATTCAGGCAATTATTCATTCATAGAGATGACATGAAACATAATAAAGTAAGCCAATCAAATGAGCTGGCAGATGTGTGCTCAGGTTAAAATCACAATGCACAGCTTATCTACTGTAGGTTCAGGTGGCCTGGGAAATCCCTTCATGTGGTGAACATTTGACATTGTCTACCTTATGGAGCAGAAACTGTTATATGTTTGTCTTTTGCATGTATCCTTATTACGGTTAGAGCATAATTTTGGCCCAAAACAGATATTTTGATTTATTTTTTATAAGCATCTACCACAGCAATATCCAACTGCTTTCCCCAGACTGCCAGACATACACTACCAGTCCAAAGTTTGGACACACCTTGAACAAGGCTGAATCTCATATCCCTCTCTAACCCTTGATCAAGAGCACTACTTAGTGTGTGGAAGAAAGGATCGTACACCCTACATAGTGGAGAATCACTCACTCACTCACTCACTCATCTTCTATACCACTTTAACCTGCATTCAGGGTCGCGGGGACCTGGAGTCAATCCCAGGAGGCTTAGGGCACAAGGCGGGGTACACCCTGGACAGGGTGCCAATCCATCGCAGGACAGACACACATAAACACACTCTCACATTCACACACTACGGGCAATTTGTGAACACCAATTAGCCTAACTTTGGACTGTGGGAGAAAACCAGAGTACCCGGAGGAAACCCACCAAGCACGGGGAGAACATGCAAACTCCATGCACACAGGGACGGGACTCGAGCCTGGCTGGGAATCGAACCCAGACCCTGGAGGTGCAAGGCAACAGTGCTAACCACTATACCACCACTAGTGGAGAATCAAAAGCGGAATAAATGGAAATATGTAAATCTCATAAGCTTCTCAGGATGGTCCACCACGTCCATGGTTTATCCTCATCACCATTTGGCTACAGAGTATCAGTAAGAATTTAAAATGAAACTACTTTCACCCCTGTTGATTACACTAACCATCAGTCACTAACTGTCGATCGCCAGCTCTGCCAGTCGGGGTTAGTTAGTTACGCCAGTCGTGGAAGGATATTTGTTGGCAGAGCAAAATAACAGGTTAAATGAAAAAAAATATATATATATATCATAATCTGTTGATAAATTCTGTTTGTGGAAATGTTGTATAAAAGCAATATCACACTCGAGGTTGTGCTGTTATACTGAATATCAGCATGTCTCTGATATCTGTAATACTCTGGCTTCTCCGTCATGCCTATGACCGCATCACAGCCTTGCTGATATTCAGTACAACAGCACTCCCTCTCATATGATATTGCTTAATTAAACACTTTAGAATGTCACTTCATTGGAAATTAAATGAAGATCCATCATCAAGTTTGTGTTTTATTCTTTACATTCCTGGTGGCAGACTTGGAGCTCCTTCTGAATGAGTAAGCTGTACTTCAGAACAGACAATTTAGGGAGGTGATTAGAATAAAAGCTGTGAGGTTTAGTGTAATTCCCTGGTGACTCTGTTGTTGGTCTGTGTTTGGGCAGCTGCAGCATAGTTTCATCTTCTAATTGGCCATGGCGGTACTGAGCTGTATTCGCGAAGTACCGTAAACACTCCTCCTTGATTGATGATATTCATTTTCCAAGTTGTGTGTTCAAAACTTAAAAAGTGCATATGACCCAGTTCTCTGTGGACCTTTTTTTTTTTTTTATGTCCAGTGCACCAAAGATGGATGACTATTGCTCCTCGATTCCTGGCAGGTAAAGCTGGGCAACTGCACGGACAAAGATTCATGGCCATGAGGAAAAGCTGAGTGTGCCGTACTGTACATAGAAGAGACGGTCCACAGGGGATAAATGTGCGTAATATACAGGGATGAAAAGGAAGGGAGAGGAGGCAGGCCTAAGGTCAGGGGAAAAGAAATCTGGACAAATCAACCAGAGGGAATATCACCACTCGTATTCATTTGTTTGTTTGATTGTTTGGCTGGTTGGCTGTTTTCATAATTTCTGTTCATTACGACTTCCCATTGGCGTTGACAAAGCCATGCATTCATTCTATTGAAAATGCTGTTGTAAAATACCTAAATGAATATTAATTTCCACTTAGTCACCCAAGTAATAGTGGTCTTGTGACCCAAACACAATCTATTCACTCTACTAATAGCTAAGTCCCTAAAGTCAGAGCTGAATGATAAGACAAAGGAAAAAAGTGAAGCCACAAGAGGAGCGCAGGATAGCAACCCTTCACATCAGTTCCAGCTGTTTAGTTTTTAATGTTATTACTGTGTTTCAACATTTTCTACTCAAGAACCTCGTTTTTGAACAGTGTTTTAAAAATCTCACATTTACCGTGCCTCTCTTGTAAACCAAGTTTGGTACATTACACCTATTAACCTACTAGTGTAGGTTGATAAGTGTCTCGAAATAGTTAAAAGGTTAAAGCTAAAAATAAGCTGATCAACATCTGGCATATAACTGCTCATAACTTCCCTTCTACTCAACATTCTGACTTAATTTATAACATACAGTTTTCATAGTGTACATCCCATTTTGTTGGAGTAAGCCATGCTGTGTCGCGTTTTTGTTTGTGTTTGGTGAGGATTTCGTTTCTGTCTTCCACACACTTTGTGTATACACGGTAAACTATCGCATTGATTGGCTCTGCTAAGTGATGCATATGGCCACGCCCACCTCGAAGCAAAAGCGTTGAAGTGATTGGCTCTGTTGAGTGACGTGTATAGCCACATCTACCTTGAGGGAAACATGGATGGACAGACATAGAGACAGACAGACACACAGAAATTTTTCTGAGATCGGTTTCTGGTCGTCCAATGTATGAAACGTAAAAATATAATTGAAAGAATGAGTTCTGAACAATGTTCAGACATAACCTTTCGTTTTTTTATATAGATAACAGTTAAAAAATATGAAACTTTAAAGGGAAGTAAAATGAGATATTGGTTTAGTGAGCTTTGATTCAATCAAAACACTTAATTTGAGGGGAAGAAAAAAAAGCTTTTGGACAAATTTTGTAAGCAGAAAGTTGAATTAGACAGAGAAATTTCCATATAGACATTTATGTGATTTGTTTGTTGTTACGCAAAGCAGATTTTTACCTGATTTCAGTTCATAAGTGGTCTCACATTAGCTGGTAAGATATATTTGGTTTTTTTAATAGAAGTGCATGATTAACTTCGTCAGTGCTTTCTCTGCCCAATTTTGGAGTCTCACAAGTACACAGGAGAGTACACAGCAAATGTTTGTTAAATTGCTCTGAACTGTCTTCACATAAAAAGTGTTGAGTGTTTCATTATTGAATTTGGGCGGGATTCTCCTTTAATTGCAGTAAAGTGTCTTCCCGGGAGAGTGCAAACTTTATCAGGTCATTGTGCTGCTTGTGTGCAAGTTGAAACACCGATTGATTTTCATTTTGCATCCATAGATTTCGTGCGTTAGTTCACAACCTGAATTTCTAAGTACCATAACAATGACTGTTGCTTTTCAATTTTGTGTTTCAAACTTCGCAACAAAAAATGCTTGAATGGGATATGATTTAGTGTAGTGTTAGTGTTAGGGTTCTGTCTTTTTTTTTACAGCTACCTTTGAATGAAACTGAACAGAACTCTCAAACCTTTTTCAACAAAGCTTTTGTTGGATATTGAGCCAAATCATGTAATGTTGCAACACTTTTACACACATGTGCTTCTGATTGTCTGATAGCTCTGCATGAGGAATGCATCGCAGAAAAGATGCATGATGTGTCTATGCTTCAGGTCAAAAGGCAAAGAAATGTCCAGAAAAACTTCTGGGGTATGAGATCGTCTTGCCCATTGTAGTTTTTGCGTATTGAAATAAATATTAATGTAGTCTTTGTTTAACTATAAGTCAGTATACTTTATACTACACCACCATTAACGGGTCACACTAATAGTAATTCTGCTCATAAGGCAAATATAAATGTGCTTATTCTAATACATTATCATAATATTATGACAGTGACATGAAAATTATACTGCTATTCACTAATAATGCAGTTTTATTTAAGCTGATGTTTATTTCACAAGTGTGAAAGTTGTCACAAGTGGCAGGGGTATATATTAAAATGTATGACATATTAAAGTCTTTAGTCCTTTTTCTACAGTTTCTTGCAGTTTTTTTTCCATAACGTCACATGTTGTCATGTAACATTTTTTTTCTTATCAAGAGAGACAATAAAAAAAAAAAGATTCTGGTAGGGCAACAACTGTTTATAGCTGCACAGTGTTAAATATCAAATGTTTATATTTATGCAACAATGAATGTAACTATTAACAGATAAACGTATGATGCATGTTTTTTATTGATTGCAATGCAATTGCTGGAAATTCACTGTGGTACAAGATGAACAGACCACTTCTGCATGTGCTGTTAAAGAGGAAAATAAACCGTGTTCCACAGAATCAAACCTCTTGACCATTGAACCTCTTGACCATGTGTTTTCTTCCATTCTTAATGATAATCACAATAAATCAATAACCAAGTACAGCTTAGTGCCACTGACATCTGAACTCCTGTAAGTTCTGGATGTACGCCTGGAATACCCTTGAAATATACATCAAACAAGTAGGATCTTTTGGCCAGTTACAAAATTTTCATTTATCTGCTGGATACAATAATACTTTCATAGAAATCATGTAAACAACCAACCATGTATGTGTTCATAAGATATCATGCTAATGAGGAATTAAAAAGGATGGGTGGACTGACAGACAGACAGACAGATGGATGGATGAATGGGTGGAAAGATGAATCAAAGTGTAGTTGGATGGATGGGTGGAACAATAGATGAAAAAGTGGATGGATAGATGGATGGATGGATGCAAGGATGAGTTAGTGGATGGATGAAAGGATAGAAGTATGAATGGATGGTTGGATCGATGAGTGGATGAATGGATGGGTGGAGGAATGAATAAGTGGAAGGATGGATGGAGGGATGAAACTTTCATTCGGCTGTGGGGATGGATGGATGAAAAACGGATGGATAGATGGATGGATGAAAAACAGATGAATGAATAAATGGATGGATGGATGAATGGATGGATGAAAAATAGATGAATGGATGGATGAAAAAATAAATAAAAGGATGGATGAATGCACAAACAACCAAAAACAGCAACATCACCTCTCATTGGTGGCACACAAGCATGTGTAAATATCACAGGATAACCACGCTGATCAGATAAGGCTGATAACTCGTAAGCCTGATTTGAACCATGAACTGGTAGAATTGCAAAGCCTGGGTGATGTGAAAGAGCGACCTCCATGACATCCTGTCCTCCTCTGTGAGGGGTAAAGGGACAGCCAGCGAGGTCATTACCCCTCTAATGAGATTACTTAATGACCTCAAGGGAGTTCCAGAGCCATTCACTGCCAGATTACTTCCCCTGTAATTATTTGGAAGCACTAGTGTGTGTGTGTGTGTGTGTATGTGTATGTTAGGTTTAATCATATTGTGTGAATGTTTCATGGACCAGAATTTGTTTCTGCGATCTCTGATCAGTCTGTTCTATAAAGCAAGCCATGAGATGTAAGCGGTGACACACCTCGTGACGATTATCCTACAGCACGATGTATCTGGTTCCTTAGTGTACAGCTCTATATTGATTCAGTGTCCTACTTAGTGGAACACAATATAATACAGATGGAATTGCATTGTACTGTATAATTATGAAATCAGCTCATCCTAGAAGGTTCTAACATGTAAATAAGCTTGTAATCAATCAATCAATCAATCAACTGAACGATGTCAGGAAGGCTTCTGTATTTGAATCAAGCACAAAATTCACATGATCCAATAATCAGAATTCTCATTATGCATTTTTTTTTTTTTCTATCACCAGAATGCTGGCTTTTACTCCATAATAACCACATCAGTACGATCAGTATCAGGAATGCTCAATGTAGAAAAATAATCATACATATTTTATTTAATACATTTTAAATACATCACAGGCATTCCTAAAATTCCTAAAAACGTTTGTAATATCCTTCTAATGCATAAATATTAAAAAATACCCTGACCACTCATCTAAAAGCAGGTATTTTTGGCTTTGAATATAAAATGCAATGATTTAAGGGGGGAAAAAAAGGTTCTGTTATGTTGTGTAGTGTACTTAGTGTGGTTATACAGTTTCTAAAGAAAACCAACTTGTATATTGATACAATTAACTTACATATATTACAAAAAAACATGTTTTAAAAAACTGTGATTGAACTGGGTGTAGCTTAAAGCCTATATACCGTAAAGTCACATGTTGAAAAAAGAAAAAGAAAAAAACTAAAAAGATTTATTATTTGTTGAGGTTGTTTTATTTCTTAATACTTTATAAGTGACGACATGATATAAATACGAAATATACAACCAGAATCCTGCATTAACTGTTCCTGCTAAATATCTTGCTTTCATCAACCACACCAAAGTCTGGAACACACTCACTACGGAACCCCTCATCCAAGAGCAGAAATTCAAGAGTCAACTGGAATTTTCAGACACGAACTCCCAGAATCGTAGCGTCAATGTGAATCTTTCTCTTTCTTGGATCTAATTTGATTGGAGTTGGTCAGGCCTCAGTGGAACCGTTGTGGATTGTACTGTGGTCATATGGAACGCTTATTAATATGCCATTACTCTGAAGGTTACCCAGGATGCACCCGTGGCTTTATAATCCAACTCCATAAACCATCGTCTGCCCATCTGTGTGACAACTACCATTACTCTTAGAGCCGAGAGTAAGAGAGCGGCAGTACTGTATGAGCGGAGAGCTATATATCACAATGAGGCTGTAACATCAAAATCCAAATTGAATAGCTCGCTCATTAATACATTCATGTTGACCAGATGAGAAAATCGATAGCGGCATGAAACCAGGAGGAAAGAATCTATCTGATTCGAAATGACGGGTGAGACTCGGCCAACTGGAAAATAATGATCTGCCGAGGAGAAATAATTCTGAGGGAGTCAAAGCTAACCGGCTTAGCCGAACAAGAACAAGTCCAAAAGATCTGAGCACGTTACCAAGAACTGTTTTCATTTAGAAGCTGAGCGTTCGTATTCAACAGTGCGTTGGTCACAAAATCTATTGTTTTAGACAAACTTCTACTATATTTTCATATAACAATTAAAACATCAATCAGCCACATTATTACTCATTATTATAAGTAATATAACAGAATAATAAACAACTTTCATCATATTAAATTAGCAAATAAATAAATAAAGCTTTTCATCTTACTTATTTCATGGTTTTGTGTATATACTGTATAGTGTTTTGTTTGTTTGTTTGCTTGTTTTAGTTAAAATCTTGAATCTGATTGGACAGGAACGGTTTTCCATTAAAAAAAAAAAAATCCATACAAATGATTTCTGCATTAATTAATTTCAGGGTTATATTGATGCTCTCGTAGACTGAACTTTCATTGTTTATAGTAACAGCTCTTGGATCCAAATAAAACAATTTAATTATTGATAAGATCAAGTTTTCTGAAAGGAGACATTGTTTACACTTGTTTGTAAGGAGTCTCCAGTGTCGATCCAGCTATGTATGACTTTAAAGTTTTCTGACATCCTCAGCTCTTATGCTTTACAGTTTATCAGTAACATGTGTGTGTGTGTGTGTGTGTGTGTGTGTGTGTGTGTGTGTGTGTGTGTGTGTGTGAGAATATGTACACTACC
>JAQMYL010000038.1:32141308-32174148 GCA_030014365.1 Clarias pachynema
CAATAATGTGGGAGCCCGAAGTACCTCTCGTCCCTCCCCTGTGAGAGAGCTCGGCCAATCAGCTCTCTCTAGGCCTCTGGCTGTGAGAGGTTACAGCATCACCCGGGGTTCGAACTCGCGACTTTACCACTGCGCCACTCGGAGGTCCGACATCAGCCCTCTTATTCTGACCAGACCGGATTGGCTCAGAGTGTTTCGACCAAGGTGATGCATTTTAATTCCGATTGGGCGATTATTCCCATTATTTGCGGAATATTATGGTCCATGTGAAAAAAAAAATGAAAAAAAAGCTAGTGTCATGTAACATATCTTATTTATATTAAATGTTCAACCAGACATTGTTTTTGCTTTAACAGCATACCTTCCATACATGTTAATACACGGTTTTCGTCTAACCAGCTGAAGCGAACACATCGCTAACATCATCTCCGCATTAAAGCACTAAGCCGATGATTTCCTGCTTTAGACATGATGGACTGCAGAGCACCTGAGTGCCGTTGAGCAAATCAGATTTCTCCCAGATTAAATCAGATCAGCCGGTTTTACAGCGACAAGAAGCGTATACCTTTTTATTAGATGAGGAAAAGCGTCTGTTCAGCGCTGTGCAGATGTAAATGTGTGAACCCCAGCAGGTGGCTTTGTATACATTATAGATTTAGTTCTGTTTGAAATACACTGTGTGCTGATGGAGTGAACGGAGCATGTAAAAAGCCTATTAGTCAGTCCGTGACACCGCCGTAGCACGGACGTGTTTGGAGAAGCGGATCCTGCACAGTGCAGTCCCAGGTCTGTCTACAGGTTCAGCAGGATACGAGGTCAAAGTGCATGACCCCACCCGACCCACCACGGAGATAGCATGACCTTGGAGTGAGAGAGGGATTATATCCAGATGTCACGCATTCTTTTGTCTGATTTGTCGGAAATAATGAGTTCCATCTTTTTCCCTGAAAGGTCAGGTGGTGCAACTTTTGGAGACTTGGAGAATTTCTTAACAGGGAATGTTTATAGCTGCTGAGGCTGGGTTTTATGACTTTCATCAAGCTAAACCTTCTATTGATGGTTATATATATTTGCAATTTTAAAGAAAATGAATAAATGGCAATAGCATGACCACTAGCTATTGTTTTTACTGCTTCAGTTCAGCAGTTATGAGTGAGTCTACAACTAAGGCACTGTTGCTTATCAACTGATTTAGAAATATTCAGTATATTATTAAATGCTGGTAAAATGTCTATACCGCTTTATCCTGTATACAGGGTTGCGGGGGCCTGAAGCCTCATCCAGGAGACCTAGTGCATGAGGTGGGGTACAATATCACAGCACCAATCCATCTCAAGGCACACACACACACACTGTAGGAGGAAGCCCACCAAGCACGGGGAGAACATACAGTACAAACTCCACACACACAGACCCCAAGGTGGGAATCGAACCCGGATCCAGGTGGTGCGAGGCAACAGTGATGAACACTAATCCACCATGTCTCTACATCAACATACATATTTCCGATAAATAACTTACCTAGACCTAGACTTCAAAAACAGCTTTTTTTTTTACCGATCCCAGTCCACTATAACGACATTGTAAATGGTAAAATTTGAAATCGAATCCTGGACAGTATAGTTATCCACTGAACAACTTTAGCATCACTTCTAATGTCAAGTAGAAACCAACCTGCCCTCTGCCATATTTTTAAGAGATTTAATATTGCATAATCGGACGTGGGTGATGAATCATGAAACAATCCGTGGAGGATTTATCATTTTCTTTTCTTTTTTTTTTTTCTGAAACAAGGTGTATAAAAATGATAAATACCTATCTGTTCTTCCTACAGCTCATCCTGTGTGTTGCGATTTAGGAGGATGAGTAGGTCCTCATGACAGGAGAGCAGAAATCGATTCAGGTTTTTTATTTTTATGTTGCACTTTTAATAATAGACATTGACTCTTTACAGCTTTACAGAACTGTTTTACTCTGAACCAAAACTCGATCAATGTATCTACTGTATACATCTGAGCGCTGTACTTAAAGTAATGCAAAAGTGGATATAACATTTTTATCAACTGACCGCCTCCAGTACGAGTCATGTCTTTGCACCATCACTGATCCCGACTCTCAGATCCTCTTTGTAAATCACCTTTGTCACACAGCTGATTTTGACTCAGACCTGTATTGAACTGTGTCTCATTGAGGATTTTCCGAAATTAGGATTATTCACCATCAGGACAGCTTTACAGGACAGACATTTTCTATCATCGTGCAGACTCATTTCTCCCGCACTCGCACACACATACAATATACCGGACTTTAGACATTTTATACATTCACTTACACACTAAAAATACTGTACATAATTGTAAATATTGGTATCTGGTGCATTTGGTGTCTATTTTTTTTTTTACAATGCACATGAGCTACTTCCACAATTTGTTCGCATCTGCGGAAAGTTTTAACTCAAATGTTCATAAGTTGGCGACTATATGTAGAGCAACAGTTCTACAGTATCCAATTTAGATTCTCTCAAGCAATGCTGACTAGGGCTGAATCCTCAGATTCAGGAGTTTACAGATATAATTTTATTGCCTGTAATTCTCAAGTTAAGCATCTGAAAGCACCTTACGCACATTTAGCAAGCTTCACGAATACTCTTGGCACCAGCATGCACTTGGCTATTAGGGACTGAAGGGGTCTGCACAAGAGTTCGCTTGATCTGTCCTCTGAGGAATCAGGAAAAGCTCATGACCGTTCTCCTTAATGGAGGAAAAATGGAAACAGATAGTCGGTGTGTTCTCATTACTCAGTGTAAGCAGAGACAGAGAGGGAGATTTAAGCATCTGGTAATCTGTTTGCGTTCCACCTGAGTGCAGACTGATTAGACCTGAACAGTGAGATGAGGAAAAGTAGAGAGAGAGAGACAAGACAGGTGCAGAGATGTGACTTTAATCTTGACGACATATAGCTGTTCGCGTACTTTTATCTTAACAACAAGATCAGATCATTGACGCTATGAGCTTTGGGTGTTAAGTGGCATTTTAGTGACATTTTAAAAACAGCTCTGAAGTGGTGCGCTGCTCGCCCGTATCACCCTGAGATCGGGAGCCGATAGAGAACGGATTGGCTCTGCTCTCTCCAGGGACGAAGGATGGTACTTTTGCCCTCCCACATCAATCATAGTGACGCTAGCCAATCATGGGCGTCGGTGAGATCACATCGCATAGCGCTCTCCTTTGAGTGTGTTACACTATGGTGTGTTACTGATGGTGTTTCAGGGACACCTCAGAAGCACGTGTTAGCCTGGTTAGTAGAGGACACTGATGTGGGAGTGCCTTAACATGATGGGAGAGAATTGGATATGACTTAATTATGGAGAAAATCAGGAATTTTTTTTTTTCAAGTATAAACTAAACAGGGCACGCATATTTGTTAATGCGATAGAGTATTTTGTTAGCTAAATCACATTACTTTTGGAGCCATGATATCTAAATGTTGTGTGCGGTACACGTGGTTGGCTAAATCCATGGAATAAAACACCAGTTAAATGAATTACTGGCGCAGCGGTGTTGTTTGGGGTGGAAAGGGATAACAACTCAGGATTTATAAGGTAATGCGGGGGCTTTTTGTCGCTATAGTAACCGGCAATAAAGCCATTCGGAAATGCACATTTCATAATGAAAATCATCTCAAGCAGCCCGAATGCAGGCGGCCTCATGCATGTTATAAATCTCTGAAAAGCACATCGCATATTAGCAAAACAAATCCTGCGCTATAAAGAATAAAGTGTAATATAGAGAATATCCTGTGAGCAGAAACACTTAGAGACCAACAGCGCAGCTATTGCAGCATGAGACCGGAGCAGGCGATGGGTGTTTAATGGAGATCAGTGCTCGGATCATTACTTTTCACTGGTCAGCTCTAGAAAGAGTAGGGATGTTGATGAAACAGGTGCTTAAACACAAGTTGAATTAAATATATATCTGCTTATGTCATGTCTCATGCATTGATGCGGTCTGATTATGTCATAAATCTACAAATTCTTATCTCATGTTCATCACATGTACACATGGCATCTTCTACTCAAGCAGCCCTAACTAACTCTAACTAAGTTCACGCACTAACCTGCATACGGCCAAACATGGTACAGTAATGGTGCTAAAAAGCGTCTTACCTAGGTAGAAAAGTGAATTTTCAGATAGGCTCATATTACACCTTTTTTCATAATGCTTAAAGCTTCTTATCTCCCGATCTGTGCTTAATGTTTTTTTAAAATGCATATAATTTCATGCCCTTGTCTGTAATGTCCGTAACCTTTTTTAATTCAAATCCTTCAATGATGTTAATTGTCATTTAGATGAAACTTGGCCAATTTAGATTTTACATGAAACGACCTAAACCTGAAAAACTGTGTTATTCTAAAATTTAAAATTGTTAAGACATATTGCAGCATAAATTTGACATGGTTACGGACACTACAGATTTTTTTACTTTTTAAGTTATTACCGAAAACCAATTTAAGCAACAGTTCTTACAGGTCATAGGCTTCTAGTAGCTATATATATATATATATATATATATATATATATATTATAGGGCTCTCTTCAAGCTCTCCAAGCCTCTCTTCAATCCCGCCTATCTCAGCGAAAAGCTATGGAATTATTGGACGTCAATTCTTTCAGTATACTTTTCACAAGAAAAAAATGTAACATTTCTCTCGTAGCCCGTAAACCACACTGTAATTATAGGTACTGAAGTATGGAATAGTATGGAATGTAGTATAGATATAAAAACACTGCATTATCCTGTATTTCAGCTGGAGCATTAACAGACACACTTCTGTGTCACCGTCTGAGACCTGTGTTAACTTTAAACCTTTAAAGAATTAGTTATTATTCTTCTTAATTCTGACCAAAGTCACTTGTGAAGGCTGTGGTCAAACGCAGCTAGTTCATGAAGTCAGAAGGCACAGGAAGTGTGGAAAATCAGATGTCTTCCCACTCAAGTCCGAAGCGTTCCGGGAAAAAACGAAAATCCGATGAGAAATGCCTGTGTGTAAATGGCGTCTGTAAATTGCTGTACTGTCTGTAGTGTCTGCCAGGGTCACAACAATCCAAAGACAAAGTCTAATACTTGGAGATACTGTACACATCAGCACCATTCTGTACTGCGAGGAAAAAAACTACACTTACAGTAATTGTGCTGTTTTGGGAAAGTAGTCAATATCAGGGAAGTTACTTAATTATTCTCCCATAACATCACATCCCGACGTGATTTATTTCCTTTCCAAGAACAGAAAAACCAAATTCCCACAAACTAATAATAACCACTAATCTGAAGCGCTCGTCTAATAGAGTGCATTATAAATATGATCTCATGTCACCTCAAGCTTAAACTATCAACATCTAATGTATTTAAAGCTCTAGAAGAGTTTATTAAACCCAAGATGACACACACTATCGCTCCAAAGAAAGGTTCTCATTACAATAATTGAGTCTGATTAAAATGAAAGCCAGCAAAACAATGAATGAATTCTCTTTTAGCTCCTGCCAGCACCCATAATGGCTGGGTGTGCATAAATATTAAAGGCACAATATTAATTAAACTCGCAGAGAGGTCGTGTACAATCACGATTCACACACAATGGAATTCATTTGCTGGCCTATAAAAAAAAAATAATAATAATGATAATAACGAGGCAGTGGAGCATCTCTGAGTCTCGACCTGACGTGAGTTCTCCTTTTATTTGTTCCTCCGTCTCATCTCCTGACCTACAGTGACTCGGGGCTGGGTTATAATATTTAGCAGCGCGGAGAAACAAAGAGTGTGACTGAAAGAGAGGGATAAGGACAGAGATAGAGAGAAGGAAAGTCAGAGAGAGAGAGAGAGAGGAGGAAAACAAGAGACAGACAAAAAACAAAAAGAAAAAGGGAGAGTGGGAAAATAATTTAAGAAGAAGTGAGATTAACAAGGAGGAAAGAAAGAAAGAATGAAATAAATGAGGTAGTCATAGAAAGAGCAAGACAATCAGACAAAGACAGGGTTTCAGGAAGAAAGAAAAAGAAAGAATGAAAGAAAGAAAGAACAAAAGAAAGAAATTAGACAAAAGAGTCAAATACCACGGAAGAGCAAGAGACAGAGAGGTAGAAGAGGAACAGATAGACTGGAACAAAGTGTAGGTGGACAGAGAGAGAGAAGAAAGGCGATTAAAAGAGAAAGAAAGATAGATGGTACTATGGTACCCTATAGTACATACCCTAATATACCATTGTGTTACCGTAGTACTTCAGACATTACCATGGGGGTAGAAACTCTGCCATAGGGTAGCAACTGTGGCTATCAAAGTTCAGCAGGTATCTAAGACGGTCTGTTTGCACATACTGTACCATATTAAATATGTTACTATATTTATATAGTATATTATAGTACCATGGTATTCACCAAATTTTGGTGTATTAACCTTCGGAAGGTATCATGACTGGTAAAACGGCACGGCAAAAGTTATTATATAAGGGTATATATATATATATCATTATGGTACATAAACATGTTTAATATATTTTTGACAGTATTCTGGTAGATGTTCCATAGTTCCATAGGTAGAACCAGGTATTATACAATATTAAAGGTACCAAAGTATGTAGTATATAATATATAAGGTAGAACCATGTACTATAGTGTGGTACTCTACATGTACTATATCAGCAAGGCAAGCGATTGATAGATAAAAAACAGAAATCTATATAACAGAAAGATAGATAGATAGATAGATAGATTTATTGATTTGCAATACCAAAACTGTAAATATTTAAATCTCATGTCTGTAATCACTGGGTGAAGTTTCTTAAAGGAGTCTCCAGTGTCAGCACTATGTAACAGCCAAAGGTGAAGCTGTATGTAACGATGTAGCGGTAAAGATAGATAAGTTTGCACTTTGTTGAGTTAACTTTAAGAGAGATTAAAACGAGAGAAAGTGTTTATAGCTGCTGTAGCGTAAGTGACAACAGGGCGCTCAGAACCTTTAATGTAACTTGCTGTGGTCTAGGATGAATAAGGACCAGGGGCCATGCTTTTCCTCCCAAATGCAGAGTTTTTCCAATTATTCCAATACTTTTTTTTTTTTTTTTCCCTTCATCCTAAAGGGTTATAGCAGTTCGTAATAATATTTTTATTATTATAAAGTCCAGCTGACAGACTGCCACCAGGGCAAAAGAACCACAGAAACTGTTTTCATTCCATCTTATATCAGGAATCTAATATAAAATTCCATCGGGTTTAAATATTATTATTCAGGAGTAAATTTTCTACGGAAACGCAATGAATGGTAAGCCTTTTTCTTTTTTATTTCCTCTCTCTGCACTGCCATCACCTGGCATGTGTCCAAGACTGCCAGGCTGAAAAAACGAAGCCGTTATTAAATTATGCATCTTATTTTTTTATGTTGTTCTGATAAGACAATACACACTTAAACGTAGACTCTCTCTCTCTCTCTCTCTCTCTCTCCTCCCGTGAGCATCGTTTCCTCCCACTATTTGGTCAGGCACTATTTCTTTCTTATAGCCAGGTGTGTGAGATGCTCTCCATGTTATTAAGGAGGCTCCTGGGCAGCAGCTCGGGGCTAAAGCTCCATCCTGGACTTAATCTCACGCTCGCTGGAGATCAGAATTTTACAGTTGTGCAAAAGGACACAATAAATGACTAAATGAATGAATAATTTAATTTATTTAATTATAAAGTTTGAAAAATGGATGGTTGGGACAGCATGATTATAATATTAAGAACAAATGAAAAAAAGAAAGAATATATTAGAAAAAAGGAGAAAAATAACTAAGAAATACCTTATTTACCAAACACATTTATGTTTAAATAATGGACATTTTGGACAAAATGTTAGAATGTTAGTAGAGGAAATGAAAGAAATAAAAGCACAAAACCACACAAAATTCTAAAAGCGGTTAATCTGTATCTACAAAGCAGAAGAAAAAAAAGAATAAATTAATGGACAAACAACGGAAATAAAATAGGAACAGCATGAGTGCATTATGTAGTGGTTATTAAAAAAAAAAAAAAAGTAAGAAAAATAGAGGGAGGTGAATGGACAATTTGGACGGCATGATGCGTCTCCATTAGTGATTAGTCTGATCACTAAAGTACAATTAAATTTGCAAAACAATAAATGTAGTACATGTGATTATAGAATGATATAATATACTATAATAATATCGCGGTGACCCTGAAGAGAATTTAATGTCTCTGAAGAGATTAGTCGGATCACTCTGACCTGAGAGCAGCACCTCTTCTACGGTTTCTGTTGCTGAATAATTCAGACGACCGCGTGATAGATCGGCTTTTCGGAAGATATCGTCTAGCTGTATTGTTCTAAAATGAGGTTTAATGCTGCTTTATGGTCTTTAATGCTAATGTGAGGGAATGGAGGCCCGAGCCTCTGGGGTGGCAGATACGGCATTTGGCAGCGATGAAGGAGCACATGTACAGTTTTTAAAGGTTATTAAGGATCGATTTTCCCTGGATTAAGAGTCTTCATATCATTAAGTGCTATGAATTTCAAATGTGCTCCGTAATGCTGTTGTCAGCTTCAGAAGGACACACACACACACACACACACACACCTTTACACACACACACACACACACACACACACAGATTCTCACAGTCCCACGATACCTATTGGTCCACTCAACCTTCTCTCTTTTCTCTTTATCAAGAGATCCACACAATATGGCTGACTTTATAAAATTGTTGTGTGTGGTTACTAATCCTAATCCTGAATTATTCTCACCCTGGGCGTGTACCTCCTGACCGTTTCCTGTTGTCTTTTCATTGCTTAGCCATAGTTCTTCTTGAAATCCTACTCTACATCCTAATTCACGACATTACATTGCATTAATTAATGTAGCGCACACATCTCACCGTTCATGCTAATAAGAAGCTCTGAGGCTGAAAAGAGCTTTTCCGTGAAAGCTTTACGATTAAATTGCGCCACAAGAGTTTGACAATATTGCCTACATGCAGTTAAACTAAATCATTAAATGCAATTAGAGTCTCAACATTCAGATTAAAAAGTCGAGTCGGAGGCGATTTGCTTGCCAGAGAGACACATCACTGCTATCTCTGAGCACAATTAGTAAAAAAGAATAATAAATCCATTTCAACTTTATGAATTTGTTACAGTAACTTAGGTATGAAACAAAAATTACATAGAGAAGGTTGCACTGCACCTCACATACACACACCAAGAAGTTTGCTGGCATGCAAGTTTGATCCCAGATGATGTCTTTCTGAACATCACTGTCCAGTGAAAAAATCAGTTTATTGATAGTGGGACAAATACAAAAGAACCTCAAAGTTTGGAGAAACGAAATAGAAAGTGAGATAGACATGAAACGGACAGAGATTACAGAACCAGGAGACAAAACGTGCTACAAAAAGTCAAATGTAGGAGGACAAAACCTAATCTCGGGTTTTTAATACAAGTTTTTTTTTTTCCCATCATGTGTGAACTTTAGTGCAAGACTTTATGGATCAGTGGAAAACCAGACCTCTGAGAAGGGAGAACACATTATGATTACCAATTGCGACTCTACTGGCTTCAATAAAGATACCTCTCTCTCTCTCTCTCTCTCTTTCTTTTTTTCATTACTTTTTCTTTTAATAGCTGTTGGCATCAAAAGCTCTTCTGTAAGCACAATGAGACATTTGGACAATGTTGTATTGGTGCAATGTTTATCATCTCTCTCTTTCAGCTGGGCATTAATGAGTCTCTTAGACTAGACCTTATACTAAACTTAATTGATAATCTAATGAAAGCTTTCTGAAAGGACATGTTTAGTTACATTTATGGAAGGAGTCTCCAGTGTCAGGGAGTCTTTCTCAAAGTGTTTACTTTGAGAAAGAGAACTTTGACCAAACGTAAGAACAAACTTGTTTAATCTAGTAACCAGTGTAAGGATCTATCCAATGACGGAAACTTCAAAGCACTTTTATACAGAAAGTCATTGTGGATAGGAGCGTCTGCCAAATGCCTAAATGTAAATGTTTCATGCATCTTCTACAATGTTATATCCAACAGAAATTGATAAAGTCAATCTGTCCTTATTTAATACAAATGTAATTGTTGCAAATTGATTAAGGAGTAATTGATTGTGGAGTTTATGAGTAAAAATAACGAGCTTTGGCTTGGTAACAGTAACTCTGCTTTACGTAACATCATCCTGCCAAACATTATTCGGCAAATATGTATTTAAAAAATGCAAAACGATATTTTTGAAAAATACGAAAAAGGCTATAATTTTTGTTTTGTTTTTTTTTAGATATAATCGTGGTGTTCTTCGAAACATCAAACATCAAATCTGCATTACAAAAGGTCATACACTATACTCTCAAATGTATTGGAACACCTGACCACTCACGAACATGTGCTTATTCCAAAACCACTGGCATCAAAATGAATTGAAGACTTTCCACTCGGTTTTGAAACAAGTTCTTGGGCTACAAGAGCATTTTGTGAGGTCAGGCACTGATGCTGGAGTGCAGTCAGTGTTCCAGTTCATCCCAGTGGTATGCAGTGGGGTTGAGGTCAGGGTTCTGTGCAGGACATTTGAGTTCTTTCTTTCAAAGCTTCTCAAACCATGTCTTCATGGAGATTACTTGGTTCACAAGGGCATGGTCATGCTTGAGCCTCTTTCAGTTCCAGTAAAGGGAAAATGAAATGTTTCAACATACAAAGACATTCTACACAAGTTTGTTTCTTCAGAATTATTTAGAAAATACTCAAATATGAGCGTGATGATCCGATGCCCATAAGGATCCCCGTAAGTCTGAGCAGGACAAGGAGAATTTCCTTAAATGGACATATATATTTAAGTTGATCCAATAATCCAAAATTCACAGATTACTCTGGTTAGTTGGTAAAAGATTCCACTATTAATGAATTACTGTTGTGAATATTGAGTATGTGCGATAGAATACAATCCCTAGATGGAATTAATGATAAACAAATCGTTAATTATTTACAGTTGATCAGTTACATTGGTCAGAACCCACTCTTTAATGATATCTTTACGTTTTATACATTGGGGGACCCGAGTCCAGTCTCAGAAAACTTTCTGTCTGTCTGTTTGTCCAGACAGATTTTGTCACAGCATCAATCACGTAAGACTATCTGGACAAAATGTAATAAAACTTACAGTATTACAGCAGTTAGGTATTTGAGCAGTTATGGGTTTTTACTAATTTACCTTTTTTCCATGAGTTGGGCGTAGCTATACAGTACGTGTCACTCACCAGAGGCAATCAACACAATAGTTTACCGTGTATACAGAGTATACGGAAGACACAGTAATGACAGTACTCCATCTACAAAGTGCCCAAATCCTCATGAAACACAAATGAACCCACGACACAACGACACAAAAAAGGGAAGTAGACTATGAAAACTGAACCTTCAAAGATGAATGTATGATTCTTTCTGTGGGAGGATTAAAACCAATTTGTCCCATATGTTCCGAAACCGTGACGCAAACCCCCAACACACACACATATAGTATAAAACTCATTATTCTGGATGAAAAAAAATGGATAAACAATTTCCGTCAGTAGTCATTTATTATACATATAATAAAACTTTAAACTTGCCGTACATTGAAGATTTTTGCAAAAAAAAATTTGTTTGTGCACGCATCACATGAAAACTACTGAACGAATTTGAATGGTGTTTTCACACGTGTATATGGCCGAGCTTGAGGTAACATATAGGCTTGGTTTCATCGCAATCGACCCACAGGAAGAGAAGATATGCTAGTTTGACATTTAAATGGAAAACGCCCTTATATAAAAAAAACATTAGTTTATCTCAAAATTCAACAGATGGCGCTGTATATTTTTTTAAATGCGCTTATGAATATGCAATTAAATTCCACGCGATTGTTGGCACATCTAGTTTACCAATAATATGTGAATGGTACAGCGTGTGTTATACTGTATAACCAATTTGTCAATGCTTATTTTATGGAAATATGATTGAAACAAATTGACATACTGTATATTTCCTTCTTATACTCCAGGTTAATATTTTCTTTATTTTTATTCATTAATTTATTTTCTGTTTTTCAGTTTGTCATGATATAATGTTTATGCGCATTGCCCAAGTTGTAGTAAGCCTTGGACGATCTCATGCCCTAAAGTTTTCATT
This sequence comes from Clarias pachynema, assembly GCA_030014365.1. Taxonomy (NCBI): domain Eukaryota; kingdom Metazoa; phylum Chordata; class Actinopteri; order Siluriformes; family Clariidae; genus Clarias; species Clarias pachynema. The sequence goes on from JAQMYL010000038.1 coordinate 32,153,511, forward strand.
AATATAATTATCACAATTGCATCATGCTATTATTTTTATTTCAATCAAATTAAACAACGCAACCTCAGCTCTGTTTGGCTTTAACACAAACCGATGCTCACTTTCCCAGAACTTCTTTGTTGTGTAACGGCAAACTCTGACGAAACTCCACTGGTGTGAATGCGCTGCAAACCACAAAGAAATCTAGGTCCATGTGGACAGAGCGGACAGAGAGACACAAGGCTACAGAGGAAATTTTTGTGTATTTGCATGACGTGATTACTTCTTCCTTTCCGTCCACCTCTACATCCCTACGTCTCTCAGAGTAAAACGTTCTTCTAAGCAGATTACCGCGCGCTAGCAAACTCACTCAGTTTCTCTCAGTTCATTTAATTTCAGCGCTCGCATCAAAACAAATCCCTCAGCAGACTGGTACTCATCAAGTTCACACCCACGTTGCCTAAACATGGCGTCTCTCCAGCACTGACGCTCCCACAAACAAATAGCTTCTCCGTTCTCAAACGGCCGACCGCAATTCTCCACTCCAGCTGCTTCTATTTACTGAGTTTTCCCCAGTCATGGGTACGCAACAGAACGCCTCGAGATCACTGAGGCATTTCTGGGACGCTGCCGGGAAAATTCAGCTCCGTGATAAACGATGATAATCACAGGTGAAGATCATCTCGGCGCAAAGTGCATCGGCGTAACAGAGCCGATCCGTTTTGTGGTGCGAGTGGAATGTCGATTGTAAACGTTCAGGTTTTGCTGGACGTGAGCTTCACTTCGGAAAGCAGACAGCTGACATGTGAAATGTTTAGGGTTATTCTCTGGTCAGATAATCAGTATATCACTCCTGAAGATATAGCCGGGTCCAAAAAAACCTCCCGAATGCAGTCATTCAGCCAAGATAAAGTTGGACGCTAATGCAGGTTTAAGTAATGGAGGTCTATTTGAGCCAAAACATTTTCCGGTAAATCTTTCCTTGCATAAGTATTCACCCCCAGCTTTCCACATATTCAACTTGAAAGTGGTGGAGGCGGTTATTTAGGATTATACAGTATGTCAGGAGTCTTGACAATACTTTTTTAATATAATAGCACAATCACTATATCATGCTTTATAGACAGGACCTTAATGGTGATCATTCGGAAACTTTACACAGTTTCTGCTGTAATCTAATTGCAACCCATGTACCATTTAAAAATCACATTCAGCCCGAGTCCTGATCAAACCGAAGTACATGATTTAAAAACCTAAAAGCCTGAGTTTAATGATCCTGCTTAATGAGGTGGACTGTAATGGTGATATCGAGAGAACTTTCTCTTTCTGTCTGTGTGTGTGTGTGTGTGTGTGTGCAGGCACACGGTTGTGATTCCTCAGATTCAGCAGACGGCAGATGGTAAACGATCACATGACCCCACCCCGGCGTTCCGACTGACCTTTCTCCAAGGCGAGAACAGGTGTCTCGCTATATACATTCACTGCTGAAACCTTAGCCTTCGCTAACATTCACTAACGCTCACAAATCAAGGCAGACTTTTTTTTGTGTGTGTGTGTCACATGAGATACGAGGCACCGTACGAGAAGTTGTAGGACTGAAATCGAGTTTACCGCAAGACGCAGGGTTTCCATGTGCGAAAACATCATTCGATTAGTGACCTATAAAGAGGTTAAAGGCAGGTCGTATTGCATGGTTTGAAACATAACCCATGTGACACTGTTACAGCAGCTTTGTGTAACCAATGCATTAAATACATTTCAGATGTGTAAGGGTTTAAAGCTGAGGTCTTTGCCAGGGCAGTATATCTCGCACCGCCAACATGCTTGTGTGATTTGTAGCTGTCCTTTCACACTTTATAAGCTATTAGATATCCAGTTCAGTACTCCAGCAAGCAATCAAGTTAATTAATACTAGTGCCATTGACTTCACGCTGAGATTTTTCATTACTTGACTTGCTGAAAAATTCTTTTTATCCCCGCTGTAAAAACATAATGTGTTTGACTGCAAGAGCAAAATTGTAATTTTATAAACTGCTAGTAAATTTAGTGTGCGTACTTCACATCAGCCAATCGTTATTGATGCCTTTACTGCTTTTACTTTCACTTTATGGCTTTACAGATACGGCCTTTTATTTTTTGTTGAACAAATTATGGTCGTAGCAAATTTTCAATATTTTACAAATCAGAACTGTGTTTAGTTTTGGATCACTTCGGATATTTTGCTGCTACAGATCTGGCACGGTAGTAGGGGTAGGTAACGACTAACTGAAAAAGATTGATGATCTAGATGAAGGAGAGAAAACAAGCCAAGATCAATAGCGATAACGTAAACGTGAATTATTTATTTATTGGCAATTCTGCAAAAAAAAAAACTTCAAAGTACTCAATGAGCTAAAAAGTATTGACATCCAATGGTTGCTTCTTAATTTGCTTGTAAAAAAAAATCAATACTTTGCTATAATTTGCTTCTAGCGTCATATATATATATAGCTTGATCTATCCGATAATAAAAGAATTAAAAAAGAATGAGCATTGCAATGAAATGCCTTGAATATGTTAAACATGGGCACATTTTTTAAACATTTCTTCATATAATACTGTTATTATTATATGAAGAAAAAAAAACAGTTTTTCCTCATGTCATGCTTTAAATTGGTAAATAAAAGTAAATAAATTAGTTTCTTTTTTCTAAAATTGTCTGCAAATGGAAAATGACAGTTTCATACAATCAAAATTAGTAAAACAAGCCAAGATATAGGTTAAATAATCATATGTTTGGTTTATTGTAATCTTCAGATACTTATGACTTGCTATAGATGCTTGATATTTGATAGTTAAGACTTGAGGAAGGAGTCTCCAGTGTCAGTGCTTGGCAACACTCACAGTCAGTATTGAACGTTTAACGATTAAGGTTTACAGGAAGCCGAATGTTGAAGTTTCTCTGCAACAATCTGCTTTTTTTTTTTTTTTGTCTTATTAAGTTCAAGAGAAGATGTTAACATGGCTGCTATAACATAGGAAATAACAGGAAATACATGTTTTGTGGACTTCCCACAACCCAGAACTACTAACTCTGTAGTAACAGTAACATCTGTTTCATCACATCATGTCTTTATTGATTATTTTACTTCACCAGCATGGCAAAGTGTTCGGTTTTTCCCTTACATACGAATAAAATGTAAGAGCAACAGCCATAAATATCGGTTATATTACTAATACGAATGCGAGATAAATTAGCAACTCATTTTCAACACAGTTTAAAAAGCCGTGACCCGAGCAGACGTGTTTAACCAACAGTCTGCCTAACAGACGCAGTTTGGGTTGTTTTTAGTCTGGCATGACGTTTTGTTTAACCCAGGCTACATTTCAGCCTCGGCTGCCTTCTTTAAGAGCGAAATGTCCTGGTCGCTTCGCATGTAAATATGTGAGTTAAGAGCCGAGAAAAATCCCTCGCTGGGGATTTGGCCTGTAATACAGGACACTCTACCATGACTGACTACACTTCAGGCGGGAAATAAAAATTAACCGAATAAGTCGAGCGAAAAGGAGAGGCGCTTTTATCACATTCTCCCAACAGGGTGCCAGGGAGTGAAAACACAGGTGGGAAGCTTTACCACGGCGCTTCATATGATGGAGACATCCAAAAACCAAACCCTGATGGCAATCAGCGTCTGTGCTGAGCTTTTTAAGAGAACGTGTTTTGTCTGACATGTAGTACATTTCCATAAAATGGGGAAAAGCTTGAACTATTCCACTTTTTTATTATTATTTTAGGATTTTACTGGTATTTTAACTTTTTCTCTTTATTAGCACCTGATAACTATAACTCAATCAATGTCTTCAAAAAACATGTAACTAACATTCTGCATGTGAGAATCATACGAGATATAAAGACAGTATAACTGGGAGAAATATCATGTCTTCATATGCGAGGTTACATTATTACATTTATAGCATTGTTGGTCCTTTTGATAAGTCTGTACACACAGTTGTGGTCTCATAAGGTTATAGTAGCATTCGGAAGTCCTGATGGTAGAGCAGAACATAGCTGACATAACCAGGCATAGCGAACGCAACAGCTTCTCGTATCTCATATCTCACAAAGTGATCATGTGTCTCCCGCATCGTGGTTCCTAAATGCAGCGAAACCAGTGCTAGTGATGGTTCGAATCTTCTAAAAGAAGAATATATAACGCTTACAAAATGTTTCGTTATGGTAAACCACGCATACCAATTTTACTAAGGCTAAAACAGGATTTATCTCGTTTTGCTGTGAAACTGACAACATTTACTGTATCTACTGTATCTACATATTAACCATTAAATGCAAAAGTTTATAACCCCATGGTTAACCCTAGAAAACAACTTTATCTAACCTAACTGTGAGGCAAAATGAACTAAGAAATAGTTTCTTGAATTCTCAGGCACGCAAAGAGTACAGGTTTATTAGGTAATGAATGAGGCGTAATGGGGACATGCATTTATTAAGGTCACTTTTCCCAAAACAGTGTTTAATTATTCTTATATCACAGTAACTTTACCGTTTATAAATGAGGTCATAAAGAACAACATACACTTTTCATACTGTATGTCTACCGTTACATTAAGGTTGTCCACAAAAACACTTATATAATCTTCTATAATATATATATATATATTAACCATAAATTACAAATACATCGACATTTCCTGACACTTAAAGCTCTAAAACTGGAGACTCCTTCCATAAATGTTCAATGACACCTTAAACAAAACCTCATCATTTGTTAACTAACGCATCCCGCTTCAGCGCCGTAATATAGAGTTACACAGAGCCAGACAGGACACGCAGTCCTACCAGTGTGTTCTTCCTGTCTTCTGCCACCTCATATTTCAATCAATCAGCTCCAGTGAATTATGAATGAGGGACAAGTTGTGAAAACCACCAACAGTGGATCTTAAACCGGATCGGGACACGTGAGGACAAAAATCTCTCCACAGTCAAACTATACATCAAACGACTGATTGTTCCAGGTAACAGGTGGCCTACATAATGAAGGGGGAATTAAAGCTAGCTGATAATTTGGTGGTTGGAAAACCTTTGGCGGGTGTCGGGCAGCACAAACAAACACTTTCATTACCCACAGTGCCCCGCAGGATGCCCGCCACGCCAGCTTGGATCATGATAAAGCTCTAACACTGGGATGTGATATCAAGGTCTCTCTTATTTTTCCATTTTTATCCAGTCACCTGTCCCATTGTGCTGATTATTCATGCGTAAATGCATTGCCCAGAGACTCATTTAGCGCATTCATACGTATATAAGCACCGGTCACAAACCTAGCCCAGCGAATAAATCGACAGCACAGGACAAGAGCAGAGCACAGAAAGTATTCCTCCCTCACAACCAGCTTGGATTATTTACACAAGGGCCGCGGTGCTGTCTGTTATGCTAATGTTACCAGTTTAATTTCTGTTCCGATGCCAAAAATACAAATATTATCTAGGGCGCACGGGATGGGTATTTGCCTGTCTGGAGGGCTTTATGCTAATATGTTTGGGTGAAGTTTTAAATATTCATAGAATTATCTTTCTCAATGCTGTCTATCATAAAGCCCAGTTGTAGAATAAACGAGAAGAAACTATTCAGAGGGAAAAAACATGTTCAAGAGATAGGTACTCGACAAATAAAGTGCTGTAAGAGGTAACACGATCTTGGCTGAACAGGAAAATAAAAACAGATTTGAATGAGAAATTCAGTATGTACAGTATAATAGACCCAGGGCCTTTTTGTGGGGTTCCACACATGTCTGTACACACGCCATGTTGAAACAAATCTCTGGTGTGGATTTTTTTAAATCATTTCTCTCATTCATCGTCTATACCGCTATATCCTGTATTCAGGGTCGCGGGGGACCTGGAGCCTATCCCAGGAGACTTAGGGCACGAGGCGGGGTACATCCTGGGTTCCAATCCATGGACACACACACACACACACAGACACTCTTATTCACACACTATGGGAAATTTGGGAACACCAATGAGCCTAATCTGCATGTCTTTGGACTGTGGGAGGAAACCGGAGTACACTGAGGAGAACATGCAAACTCCATGCACACAGACCCAAGGTGGGAATTGAACCCAGCCCATGGCGGTACTTCTACACATTCTGACCAATACAACATAATATACTGTATATTAACAAACTGGCTTCTTTTCTTTAAATCCAAGATTACACCTATGCATTTTACGTTTGGAGCCTCTCTCAGCAGCCAGTCCCTGGTTTCCTGTGAACTTCAGAAGGATCTTTGAAAAAAGGTTACGGACCTCAGCTTATGACTTCACGCTTTATTGGAAAAATAATGGTGTACAAAAACCTGGATCATATTTAGGTTGTGTCTAGGACCGTAAAGGATTTTCGAGAACTCTTTATGATTCCCAGAGGATTTTCTTTTCAGAAATGTTTCCAAGAGTAGCGCCGTTTGAAAGCTTGAACCTTTAACCATCCGACAAACCCCTGAGAAACCCCGATTAAGAATGCAATACTTTCAGAGTTCATTTTAATGGAGAAACATTTTTCCTGCCACTAATTTGTGAAAATCGAGAGCTTAAAATAGATGCTGCTTGTTTTCCCTTACCAGGACTCCAGGATTATAATGAAATGCATATTATTACATTCATATCCTTGAGATTTCATCATAATCGGTTCAGCTATTTAGGACAGCTACCACACTTGCTTCTTTCTCATTGTGAACTTAATATCAGCTTAAGTGTTAATAATAGTAAAATAGTTCAAATTGGTACAGTATATTGTCGCTAACACATGCTTATCGTTGCTCTAAACAACAAGAAAGAGAGGTAGGTCAAGTTTTCCGTCCTTAAAACAGAACCAGTATTTGTATGAAATGTTTCATAATGTTTGAAGGTAAGGGAGAGAAGTCATAACATGTCTTACAACTTTATACGTAATACATCTCCTACTGTGTTAAACATTGATTTTGATAAGGGGATCCATAGTCTACCTTGGCAACCCTGGGCACAAGGTGAAAGTACACCATGGGTGGATGTCATTCCGTTGTAGTCCGTGCATGCACACTTTTGGACTTCAGGCTGATTTCACACTAGGCTCCATTGATTCGTTTCGTTCATGCCTATGACATGATTTCTCCCATCTTGCCGTCTCCCCAGTTGGCCAGCTTTAGTAACACCTTAGTAATATTGTTTTGCACTTGCGTATTTACACTTTACACGGTTTGCACATAGTTTCTTTGTGAGCCGGCAATAAACCCAAAGAGACGAGGAGTACAGGAGGTCGACACTTGCGCTATACCTAATATTGTTGATATTTCAAAATGTCAAAGTGACGATAGTATAAAAGCACAGTTTGGAGGAAAGACACTGGACAGAGGAAACTTACACAGAAAATCAGAGAACATAAGGGAGTAGGTAATCCACTGTGGTCCCTTATCTCTTAATCCCAAACGCAGCCATGGGTGGCAAAAGTGCCTATTCTGTAGGTGTGGTGGGTGTGACTCTATCCTGTCAATCAATGCAGCACTAGCCAATGATTCGCATCTATGAGCTTGTTTAAGTGGAAGAGAGCTAATTACAGGTTCCTCTGTTACGTTGTGATCTTTACCATAAATATCTCTCTTTATACGCACATTAAGAGGTTAATCCTGACCAGGAACAATCCGGTTAAGATGTCTTTTGTGTCCTTTTGTCGTTTGTTAACAGGACATAATTCAGGACACTTCGATATATCTTGTAAGTGATTGTTAATTACCTGAGCATGCCAACAAAAGGCCCATGTTCAGCGGCCCAAGCGCCGAATCGCTCCTCTTTTATCACCAGGGTCACACTGCGCTAAGAGCCATGAATAATTGATGCTCTGAAGGTACAGGCTTCACTCAAGAAAGGCGGAATGCTGCTGGCGCTTTCATCTGCACTTCATAGTCCCCGTCAGATATCCCACAACAGTTTTTATACCTGATTTGTTTTTAAAGCGCGGACCCGAGACCGATCGTCGCACTACTTACAAACCAAGTTACCTTCCGAAAAAACCATGTAGAGTTTTAATCTATAAACTTTTGCTTTTTAAGAGGATTAAATGAATGGGAGGGATGCTGTTACAGAAAAATAATCAACGCAGGATAGTACGGTGTGAGCAGGAAATACTGATACCACTTATTTTCTCAAAAACAACAATAACCCTGATGTGTTTTATCCCTCGTACAGCATATCACGGAAACATGCTTTCAGGGACAATTTTGTTATACTCGTTTTTTAAAAATCCATTTACAGCTATATTCATTGTTGTGAAACGTCAACATTCATGCTCTTGCTGTTGCCTCACTCGTGCTATCTGGATAATCAGGGTAATACGGTGTAGATTATGGGTTAGGTTGTGTTGCCCTGTCGACTCCGCCGGCTTAACACATAAGTGTGTAGTACTTCATTGTGATCACAGTGTGAAGGTCAGACGGTGCCACTGGCATATACTGTATGGCTTCACACAGTTACAGTGAATCAAAGCTACAGTGATGTAATCTGACCTACAGACATGACATTCGGTGAGAGAGAGAGAGAGAGAGAGAGAGAGAGAAATTAGTAAAATCTCTTTGGCCATGGTAGTCCTTACACCATAATTTCCAACCCCAAATCTATTCAATAGTAATAGCATAAATAATATGATACATTAAACAGGCAATATTTTTCACTCTATCTATATAAAAAATATTGTACAAAAAATGATAATACAATTTCCCTTTGGGATTAATAATGTACTCTTTCTTTTTGAATATATAAAAATTTATGAATATATGAAAATTGCTTTAGTAGGAGAAATAAATCACTCCAGGTCATGTTATTATAGTAGCAGTGACTCTGTACATTTCACCCCATCGTTTATTATTTTCCTACAACAGCACAACCTCAAGTGTGTGCAAGTGTTCCTTACACATGGTACTTATATTTCAGTGTGACTTGGGACATTTTAATGTAACACTGCTTTGTTGCTAATCAGCAAAAGTGAAACCATGGCAACGAGATCGGAAAAAAACAACAAAAAACTTTTTTTTGTACGTGAAGGATAAGATAATCCCATTTGAGAAATCCGGCGCATTGTTTGTCCGCTGTTTTGTTTGACACGTTGTCTCTCCGCCCTGTAACACACACCTTTTTTCACTTTTTCTATGGATCACCGCTTCAAAGGCATGTCACTCGAATCCAAAGTCTTTAAATGATATATGACCTGAGAGCGCTCGTACATGTACTGCTTTCCTCTCTCTCTCTCTCTCTCTCTCTCTCTCTCACACACACACACACCCCTAAGGATTTTTTTCTCCCAATTCAGCATGCAGTAGTGGGTTATTTACCCGGAATAGCCCAAGCGGTGTTTGATCTCTTGTTTCTACCAGGGTTATGGCCCGGGGTCATGGTGTCTGGAGCACTCCGGGGGTCGCTGTTCATGTCTCCCTCTGCAAAAAGACTCACTAGATTTAGACTTTATCATCATCATCTCTGGGAAAACCAATTCAGTTGTGTTAAACACTATGCTTGTATAACAAAGATTACATTTCAAAAAGGTAGTAATTCAGTCAAATCAATCAGATTTATATTTGGAACCTTGCATCAGCATTCATTCTTCATTGCAAAACTAAAGACACACTGGACGCCAAACATACCGTGGCTGACTGTCAATTAGAGGGAATATCGTTGTATAATAACTAACCATCAGTTCTAGATTTTTATATAATAATAAAATTGAACTTTTATTGTGCAGTATTGTACATTGGACTCGAGGTCATTAGTCATAGTCAGGGAGGAAGAAAGTGAACCAAACAGATTCCTGGTAACTACAGTCATTCAAATTGACCTGTAGATCACTGGATTAGTTCAAATCAATTCAATCAAAAGGGGAAAAGGGAAAAAGTATAGAACATTCTCAAAAAAGGGATAGATACAGTTCAAGAAACATGCTTCACACATGCAAAATAAATGATCTTTATGGACTAGTGGACTAACACTATGGACTAGTGCTATAGCCTTTTGCTCATGTTCATTGCCCTGTTCGAACTACAGTAAATGACTTCTGTAAACCTGCCATGCTGTTCTTTTTCATTCTCTCTGAGTTACCGTTATAATTATGTATGTTCAAGGCATGTTTCATTTTTATATTCTCTATCGCCATGGACGAACTGGAGGTGGTATGTTTCCGATACCGTCGTGGTTTATGGAGAATATAATCACAACTGGAAACACAATTTTATTTTAATATGTGTCCAGGTTGCATCTCATCGACTTCCTGTTCATTTCTCTCTCAGGTCAGAAGAAGAAAAAGAATTAGCTTGTCATGTCCCAGAGTAACCGGTCAGCACAAACACCTCTGAGACTCTGAGACTATTGCTGCAAAGCAACTTGTAATTCCCACCTCCAAAGAGTAAAGCCAAAAAAACTAAACAACCAGTTCCTAGAGGGACATCAAAACATGGCTGTGCAATGCATCAGGAAAAGAAATGAGTTTATTGACTTATAGATGTACCATAACCATAACAGATGTACCAGATGTTGGCCCACTCTTGCTATAACACCTTCAATTCTTCTGGTCAGGTTTGCACAAGGTTTCGGAGTGTGCTTATGGGGAATTATGGGAAGCGCTTTTGTGAGGTCAGACACTGATGTTGGGCCTTGCTTTGTGCACTGGTGCGCAGTCATGTAGGAACTGGTGTGAGGTTGTTCTTCTCGAGTTGAGCTCGGCCCCTTACTGTACTACCAAGACATTTTGCACAATTTCATGCTCCGTACATTGTTGGAACAACTTGGGGAATTTGGGGCCGCAAATTGCGCACCAGTGCACAAAGCAAGGTCCATATAGACATGGATGAGCGAGTTTGGTGTGGAAGAAGAACTGCACAGTCCTGACCTCAACCCGATAGAACACCTTTAGGGTAAATTAGAGCGGAGACACCAGTGTCTGACCACACAAATGCGCTTCTGGAAGAATATTCGAAAATTCCCATAAACACACTCCTAAACCTTGTGGAAAGACTTCACAGAAGAGTTGAAGCTGTTATAGCTGCAAAGGTTGCAACATCATATTAAACCCTATGGATTAATAATTGGATGTTAACCAGGTTCATATGCATGTAAAGGCAGATGAGTGAATACTTTTGGCAATATAGTGTATATGTTGCAAATCGAGATCATATACGGATCCTAGGGTAATGATTATTTGCAAGTTATATATATAAGAATATCTAAAATGATCACAAAATGAAAGGTACATTTAAAATAAAAATAAAAATATACAGAAATACTATTTTTTCCAAATGTGTTTTTTGTGCGGCATGCCACACTTTTCAGATTTTTATTTGCAATTTTATAAGAAACATTTAGAATTTTCCTTCCACTTCACAATTATGCGACCACTTAGTTTTGTGAGGCACTGTATATGACTAATTGTTTCCTTTGTTAAATACCAGCACGATTTCTCATTGTTGCTAGTGAGAGATAATATGGTGCCCATTGTACAAATTACTGAGTAATGTATTACAGTAAAAATGCTGAGGTATTGGAAACCATTATAGGAATTTAAGCAATATCTTCTGACCAATCAGAATCAAGAATTTAACAGTGATATATGTGTATAAATATGAGGTCATAGTCACAGATACACCAAGATTGTAATACACCAATGAGATATACCAACATTGGAATGGTTTATTTTATAAAATATTACATGAACTGAAATTGTGATGTATCTCTAAATATTTATGAAAATTAATTTATTAGACATCAAGACATTGTTCTGATAAACTACTGCAGCCCAAAAGCAATCCTCTAACTTAATCAGTTTTGTTTCAGTAGTTTCCTAATCATAGAGTTAATCATCCTTGCAGTATCACTTGTATTACAAACTGATCAGCCATAACATTAAAACCACCACAAGCTGAATTAAATATCATTATCAATATATACCCGTAAACCGGTGACAGTATCATGGGCACCCAAGGCTTGCCCATGCCCACGGAGGAACTAAAAGCCAGTCCATCCTGTCCAATTCTACAGAAAAGCCAATGCAGCACATATTAAGTCAATGCTGGCAACAACAGAAGGGTACTAGTACCCTAGAACACAAGCATGACCAAGCTTAAGGAAGAAAGTTCAAGGTTGGTCACCCAGCCTACAAAATCCTCAGATCCCAATACGAGCGATCACCCATGGGATGCACTTGACTAACAAGACCGATCCACAGAGGCCCTACCCTGAAACCCACAGCGCCCAAATGATCTGCTTCCATCACTCCAGCGCCAGACACAACAGCACTCCCCAATGCTCTTGTTTAGCCTCGCCCTGAGGTGCCAGAGCTCCACCAGTGGCACAAGGGAAACCCAAAACTAGGTGGTTCTAATGTTAATGGTTTAAAGATTGTAGCTCTTTCAATGTACAGTATATATACATATACCATTATCTTACTGTACTATAAGAATCCTGCCGCAGTCCCCAAACAAACCTGTTTATTATTTATAAAATGCACAAATGAAACCAGTTCCCTGTTGATCAGAAGTCACAGAAACATAAAGCGTGTGAATATATTTGCACTGACGATGCGAGCGTCTTGGCGGGACGCAGCAGCTATTCCCAGCTTGATTTAAATAGAAGAACAAGTAAAAAGCTATAAATCGGCATGTGTGCCAGAGAACGGGACTAGGAAACAGCTGGATCCTGAGAGTTTGGTCACACTGTTTGCATTTCCTGGAAATTCCTTAAGGGAAAAAAATGCCGAGTGTCAATAATGATGGAGTGCAGTTATAAATACAGACACATGATTGAAAGATTGACATTCAACATTCGATCATTTCTCTTATTTTTACCTGTCAATCATATCAATGGCTTTTCAAAGCGCAGCCTTAGTGGAGGACCTGGCAGGATTTTTTAAATTAGATTAATAGGCTTTTGAGTGCTGTTTCATAAATACTCAAGTGCAGGAAAATGGATTTTCTCCAGACAAGGTCAACAAGTCCATTAATCTATGTAATCTGTATAAGTAAGCAAATGCTCTTATACTGCACTGATTTGCCATTCATGCATTTAAAAAAAAAAAGAATTCTGACACAGCATAATTTTCAAGGTGACACAAGTTAGCTCCTGCAACCGTTATGAAGTCTTTCCCTCACCACCATCTCTTTTTATCTCTCTCTTGCAGTTAAAGGGTAGGCATGCAAATGACGTTTTGCTTCTAGTAAGCAGAAAGTACTGTTCTGCCTTAGAATTCAGCCCTATCGATTCACCTGCTTCTACAGAAACAGTCTCAACTGTCCATCATTCAGTTTTGCAACTCGCTATATTATTCTCTTAGTGTCTTCTCATATTGATCATCAGATCATCGATTCAGCTAACATTAACTTCAGCAGAACTTCAGCATGTCTCTCAGTGAACTGAAGAGAAACAGAAAATCAATAGTGAGCACCGTCGCTTCCGTATAAGAAGGCCTGTGCTTTATTTTGTACTTTTTTAGAAGGTGTGTTCTTCTACCAAGAGAAGAGGAATACAGTTATAATGACATAAAGAAAATAATACAGAATGAAGATTAGCCGTTAAAATTGTTATAAGGTCGATTTATCGTTCAGTTCTTAACCCTGGATTATACATCATGTTGAAAACTCTTATACTGCTACAACACTGTAACACTATAGTGGAAACACTATAAAAGTATAACACAAGGAGTTTATGGTACCAATTACCATACTAGACGTGGGAGCCATATCTAAAAATTACAACAGTCTCTCTCTCTCTCTCACTAATTTTCTATACCGCTTATCCTGTTCAGGATAACAGGAAGTCTAGAGCCTATACCAGGGGACTTGGGGCGCAAGGCAGGGTACACCCTGGACAGGGTGCCAATCCATCGCAGGGCATACAAGCACACATTCATTCACACACTACAGGCGATTTGGACGCACCAATTAGGACCACCCAGCATGTCTTTGGACCACTGAAGGAAACAGGAATACCCTGTGGAAACCCACCAAGCAAGTGCAAACTCCACGCACACAGACACAGGAGTCAAACCCAGACCCTGGAGGTGCGCGGGTACAACAGTACTATAAAAATAAAATAAACCTGTACACAAGATGGCTGCTGCACATGCCCTGCAGCTGTTTAGAGCATTAATTGGACATGAACGCTACACGTCTATATGGGTGCAACCTCTAGTTCTGAAAAATGAAGCCAACACAAATCAAGTGCCAAAATGTGCAGTTCCTTGAATGTCCACTAGGCTACAAAGGTGAGTCAATCCCCACAGACCCCCGTGTTAAAAATGTTTACAGCCTGGTACCAAAAAAAAAAAAAACAGTTGGTCTCCAAAACTAGATTTACCTTTCCTGACAACTCTCACACACTCACTCATGATGTATCCTGTATACAGGGTCGTGGGGGGCCTGGAGCCTATTTCACCCTGGACAGGGTGCCAATCCATTGCAGAGCACACATTACACACTAAGGGCAATTTTGGGAACGCCAATTAGCCTAACTTACATGTCTTTGGACTGTGGGAGGAAACCGGTGTACCTGGAGGAAACCTCCCAGGCAGAGGAAGAACATGCAAACGCCATGTACACAGACCCGAGACAGGAGTCAAACCGAGAACCTGGAGGTCCAAGGCAAGAGGGCTAACCACTAAGCTACCGTGCCGCCACACAATTGTAACTCATCAGTTAAAATTCTATAAGGCTATAAAATTATGCATAATTAGGGATGTGGGCGATTTAAATCATCGCTGCAATGCATATAAATTAACGTTAGCCACGATAACACTTTAGCTACTCTCCAACAGCCAGATTCTGTTTGCTCCACCCATATGTCCATACATGGATTAAGCAGGATTTAGGCAGAGTTAGCTCCTGCCAAGATGGCGATGAACAGACCTCCCAGAGGTGAACTTCAAAAAACTTAAGGGTAACGTCATGGAAAGTTTGTCCAGTTCTTTTTATACAGTTTGTGTGCAGCATGTAAAAGGTGGCGGTGCTGTAGTTTGATGTGACCAGGAGGAGAGAAACATAATTTCTGGTTTCATAACAAGATTAATGTAATGGCTTGACTTAGCATCTACACTAGTGCCACTGAGATTATCTGTGTGATATAAACACAAAACGAAATATGAGTATGTATATGCGTGCGTTTCTTTTCTCACTGTAGAATTTAAAAACAAGGAGTCAGAAGAGAAATGCCAGACTGGTTTGGCCCTGAAACGAAGACTACAAATAATCTTACATAACGTCTCTTAGTAGCTGTGGTAATGTCAATCCAAATTCTGTTAACCAAGAACAGAAATCTGAGAACTTCAGTGGGCACATGCTCACTCACACTAGTTAAAGATTATTTCTGTCATCCAGTCATCAAGCAATTAAATAGATGCTGGAGTTGTTCATAAAGGATAGGGTTCATTTGACGTCAAATCCCTGCACCTACTGTGTGATCTAGGATTTCTGCTTGATAAAATGCTTGCTTAAAGGATAAAATGGTGCATAGTAGCTGATTTAAATATTCCGACTGGCACGCTGAGTCGCACTTGCCCTGGGTAATTGTTCAAATTGGCATGCATTGGTGGTGATTGACTGCGGTTTCGGCTGGCACGAGCGGCAAAGCCCCTGCTGATTCCAGCTGTCACCAATGTCTATTAACCATGATAAATCGCTCCTTTCCTCTGAATCCAATCAGAAACCCCTCATGAGAACTGTGGGCTGGTCAGCTTGGGCTAAATAGTTTTTCAAGCAGAGTGGATTCAATGCCAGAACAGAGGGTGTGCATGACACATCTGTTCGCTCCGTTCTGTTATCATACTTCAGCCGGATGAGTGTGGTGTGGAGCTCAGGGAATGCTCCAAACCTCAAAACGATGTTAACACCTTATAATGCAATCTGTTCTTACATTCCCTTAAAGGCCACAGAGACCTAAACAGAAGCTCAACGCAAGACATGATTGGATCGGAGCTGATGCTTAGCACATGCTCTGATTGGACCAGAAGAAATGAAGTGCAGAATGGCATTTGAGCACATAGTTTCACGAGCTTTGCAGCATGATCTTGGCCCACACATACACTCGCATGCAAATGCTAGCGTTTCCAAATCAGCAAGTGTTCAATGCCATTGTAATCAAGAGGGGAAATTGTTCTATCGCTCTGGGGCTCAGCTGGCTTCTTACTCTGAAGGATGGAAATAAAGTGGCATGAATAAATGATGAAGAGGATCGGGCATGGCAACAACGCAAACTTTGTCAAACTGCAGTATGCACAGTTTTGCATCAAACTTTAGAACAAATGTGTTTTTTTTCCCTTTAAATTCAGCTGAAAAAGTGCTGGAGGATGTCCAAAAGGCATCAGGTTGAGAATCGCAGTTTGGGCTATGTGATTTATACATATGCTTACCAGACACTTGGTATTTGAAACACCTGGACACCTGCCTAGTTGTGCAAATATCCAGTCAGCTATTAATGATACAAAAGTTAAAGGTCCTATATTATCTTTTTATCAAATAAATATAAAGCCACACCAAAGTTAGAACATCGGAGCTTGGTAGAGCAAAGCTGACCAACATGGCGGGGGGAGGGGGGTCACCTTATATGAGTTCACATTTGAGGAAAACCTAATCTAGCCAATACAAAAATGGTAACAAAGGACAAAAAAATGTTTGTACAGGCCTACCCGAGACCCATCCTAATGTCTTAATGTATAAAGGGACTTTGCATAATAGGTCTTCTTTGAAGTTTTGCTATTCATTTAATGTTCACATTAAACATCAGAGTGAGGGAAAAGTAACTCAAAACTTTTTTGGTTTTGAGTATTTCAGATTTTTATGTACAACAGTCTCTAGAGTTTAAACAACATGACAATTTGATAACCAGAATTGAGTAATGTGGGAATAAGAGAGCCCAGAGAATGGCCGGATAACTCAAATAATCTCACCTTACAAACTGTGGTGAGCAGAAAAGCATCTAAATTCACAGCTTGTTGATCAATGTGGTATAACAGCTAAAAAAAACACATTACGTTTCATACCTGTCAGCTGAGAACAAGATTATGAGGCTACACTGTGCAATTTATTGATAATTATGAAAATATATTACATGTTCCTCCAAATTTCGTTTCAAAATTGTTCCTTTAAAAAATTCAATATACTTCCAGTAACGCCGCTTCTTTGGCAATAAATAACAATGTCCATAAAGCATCTGTGTACAGATTTGTAAACCGTGTCAGTGCGATCATCACGCCTCATAATCTTTTGCTTTCATCACAGTATGTGGCCTGCTGGGGCTGCTGGTCAAGGTCAATGTGTATCCATCTCCCACTTACTCCTTCACACTCCTTAACTTGCCACATGTCCCATCAAAGAGCTTTCTGTCTGTCTGCCCTGCTAGTCTTGCGATTGTCTGACCTCCAAACGCTAGCCAACCAGATGGTGTGCTGGGCGTGTAGGGAGCCGTGGGAAGCCGCAGGTTTTACAGCTAAAGGACGAGCTCTAATGTTGCATAAGGCCTCATTAACACTGCGCTACGCTGTGTTAACATCCCTCGAGGAGTGCCTAAATGCTCCGTGGCGGCCCTAAATGTCCTGCGCACTCCATCAATAGCACGGAACTGATAACAAGCTCTGCGTGAATAGCGGTGAGCTGCTTTCCTAGCCTAACGACGTGTGACCCGGCGCGCCATTTCCCTTTCCCACAGTGGATTGTTCTTTAAAGACTGAAAACGGCCAACATTTCCCCCTTGACTGGAGCACATTGCGCTTGATGATGCAACACTATACCTGAGCATTAGCAACAGAAGGATAATCCTTTGATCCACTTTAAACAGAAGAGCTTTGGGGTAGAGAGAGAATGAGTGCACGAGAGCCTAAAATCGATCATTTCTTGTACGCACAGCCTGGAGTTTCTATTTTAACATGGAGCGCTATTGATTTGCTTTCGCAGGAGATTTCTCTCCGAGCTGCAGCCGGGTCCGGGAGGACAGAGGCACATTTACAAGAACAAAACGACAGAAATGGAGAGAAGGGAGCTGGAAAACGATAGCTTCTCTAGCGCCTCTCTTGATGTTGGCTAACAGGGCTAATGGGATAAGCGTTCTGGAGGAGTATACAACACAAAAGAGCTTTGTGCTAAAATGAGTGACATGTCCCCTGGCTAGTGCCATGCTACACTGAGCTGCTATTGTGCAAGTAAAAAGATTCAAGTTTAAAGGGCAATCTGGTTAGCAAAAGTCAGCCCACAAACTACTGTTGGCTCCATATTAGTGGATCTGGTGATGCAAGTCATGCAATGCAGAGAAATTAAAGAGTAACTTTTTTGTTTAGTTCTTTAGTGAATTATCATTTCTCTGTATTAGCTACATTATCATCGTGTTAAGTGAATTTCCAAAAAAAAATGGAAAATAATTTCCAATTCCAATTTCCTTCCATATCCCTATAGAAAGACTGGAAGAAACACTTACAATGTTACAATTTACTTCACAACTCCGTTTTTTAATCATACAACTCTTCTATGCTACATAGCATTAGCATTAAAAGTCCACAGTGTGAGTCTTTTCCATTTTTTCCCCCCCAATAAGACCTAACATGGAGAGAGACAACTTGTAGATAGGAGTTCTGAGACTAGAGGTGATTAGTGATGTTCAGCTGTAGCGTGACGTCCTGACAGCCTCTTAGCGCCGCGCCACATTCGGGACGTGCTACAGAGCCATGTGTCTCGCCTGGAAGACTGCCACTACAGATGTTTTCCTGCACCAACCATCCCTAGAAGGTTGACATCGTACACGAACAGTGACAGAAAACTCTACACTTCTGTTACATGCTCCCTGTTCCTTACTTCAAGCACGTTATGACAAGAAATTTTGTCAGGAATAAAACATTTGTTTAAAGAAAATGACAGCGTGATGGGATGCAGGTTTACTGGATATCCAAGCAATTTGCCAGTCAGTTTTATAGTAACATTACATGTCTTTGAATGTCTATGAACCAAGTTGTCACTTGCATTATTCAACTAAAACCAGCCTCTCTTTCTTTCTCTCTTTTAATAACAGTTTTTATGTTATTAAAAAACCACAATGTCATCAAGTGAAAATATTTCCATGGTGGAAAATCTGAATTACAGCCTTATTTCTGGTTGTTACACAGAAAATTCCACCATATCACCATATAAGCACGGTAATACAAACCAGCCTCACAACTCTACAACTCCTAGAGCTGCTGAAGAAAATTAATCAATACCTTCTTATGCCAATTATGATGTTCTTTTTTTCCTTTTCATTTAGACAAGGAGAAAAGCACATACAATCATTTAAAGCCACCTATCTGTTTTAAACAGACACTACTTCTACAAGAAGTTGTATCAAAATGAAAAACCCATAGGAAATATTACTGTGGTAAACTATAATGCATACCTTAATATACCAGAGTATTACTGTGGTACTTTAGACATTACCATAGTAGGCACCACAGGACTTTGTAGAGTAACAGGGTAGATACTGTGGCACTTCAGTAGGTACCGTACTTTGGTGAATACCATGGTACTACAGTGGCTACCAAAGGTGAACAGGTATCTAGTTTAATAGTGTTCAATATTTTGTGCATTTTGTACATAGTGTTCAATATTAACTATGTTACGTCACATTACATGTATGGTATAGTGCAGGCAGTACCATTTTAAATACACTATATGGACAAAAGTATTTGGCCAAACCTGCAATGGCATTGTATCCAAATACATATACTTTAATATGGAGTTGGTTTCTCTTTTGTAGCCATTACAGCTTACACTCTTCTTGGAAGGCTGTTCACAAAAGTGTTTCTGTGGGAGCATTTTTGAGGCCAAGCACTGATGTTGGACGAGAAGGCCTGGCTAGCAATCTCTGTTCCAGTTCATCCCAAAGGTGCTGGATGGGGTTGAGGTCAGGGCTCTGTGTTCGGGCCAGTCGAGTTCTTCCACAACAAACTCATCAAACCATGTCTTTACACTCCTTGCTTTGTGCACTATGGTACAATATGCAATAGAAAAGGACCTTCCCCAAACTTTTACCACAAATTTGCTGAAGCATTAAGATTGCCTATAACCGGGGATAAGAGGCATGATTAGAACACTTGAATTCTAAGGTGTGGCCAAATACTTTACAGTATAGTGTATCTGCTAAACTTCGGTACCCAATAATATCAACTTGTACATGTATATGTACCACGATGCAATGTAATATGGTATGTACTGTAAATTGTGATATTAGAGTTATATCATACACTGTGGTATTTAATTAATGTTAAATACATTAAAACATACATACATTGGTACCATACTGTATAAACATTACCATTATGGTACATAATCATTACATATTTTTGACAGTATCCTAGTACAATTTTCATAGTTCCATACCACAGCACATGGTAGAACCATGTATCATACTATGGTATGTACAGTACCAGGATACTGTCAAATATATGTTGTACCAAAGTACTGTATGTACCATGGTAAACCCATGTACCTTAGTGTACTGTAATGCATGTACTACATCATCAAATGAGTACCATGGTACTGACAAAAATATTATGGTACTAAATACTAGGGGTGGGCGATATACCGGTATACACGGTTAACCGGTAGAAATTTGTCAACCGATAGAGATTTTGGTCTATCGT
>JAQMYL010000038.1:32174248-32185798 GCA_030014365.1 Clarias pachynema
CAATTCACAGTTTAAATAAAATTACATTATGTAAAACAGTTTCTTTGTGTTAGAATTTTTATTTATGCATTTTCAGAAACAAATTGCTATATTGTGATATACATCGTTATCGAGGTAGAAAATTGCTTCTACCATGATAGAAGATTTTGGTTATATCGCCCACCCCTACTAAATACCATACTGACATTTCTTATGGTAACATCTAACTGGAAGGAACATGTATCTTGGAAATCTATTTTCTGGCTGATAACGGGGGGAAAATATTCAATATGTCTTTTTTTGAGAATCTGTGCTGCCCCTCAGCAACTAGTGCTAATCTAGCACTAACTCACTAGCTAGCCTATATGACTGAGCTGTTTTTTGAAGAATAAACCCAAAAGCTGTTCATTGATTTACTTCAGAAAATTATTGGAATGTCTTTTTTTTTCATTATTTCAGTATTTACTTTTTAAAAAAATTTAAGGTAAGTGTAGTTTTACCCCTATCTCTAAATGCCATGACTAGCTAAAATTTCTGCTAATGCTAATGTTCATCCTGTACAAACAAAAAAAAGGTGTTTGTGCTTTGAAATGCACTTGTTACAGTCTGAATTAGCGTAGCTGTTTCTTCCTTTTCCTGACAGAGAGAATAGTTTTTTTTTGTTGTTATTGTTGTGTGTTTTATTTATATATTTAAATACGTTTTAGCAAGTAGCACAAACACTATAATATTAGTTTTATACAGTTTCCACAGAGTGATGTTTTGTCATTTGAAAAGGAAATTAGCATTTTCCTCTGAGGTAAAAGTACTGCTGTGTTTATTACTTTATAAAGCTTTGACACAATGATATGATTTTAGCATTCTAGCATGACAGTTAATTGTTAGAACAACAATAAAATAAAAAAAAATCTGCTCTGTAGAATCTGAGAACTGGCTCATCTTTATTCATAGCTGCTTCAGATTGTCTAAAGTACACATTCTTTTGAGCTCTACCCCGTAATTTAAGCAATTTCAATCCAACCAACTCAGCAGCCTGCCTATTATGCTTTGTGTCACATTCTTTTCCCAGTCCCATTTTTCCTCAAAGACCTCATAAGCGGTAAATGACGAGCCGTTGATGGTACACATGAATCTATCCGCAAACTCAATAATTCACCGCTGCGCAGTCTTTGACAATAGACTTCATTGTTTTCTGAAATGTACATTTTCAGTCATACTGTATTATCCTTTTCCCACTTTTTTGTGCTTTTTAATGGCTGGATTGTGGATTGTTCTGGACCGAGTAGCCGCTTGTGATTCCTAGGTTTTTCTGGTTGACCGGGTTTGGGAGAGTGCGTGATTAAAATAGGCGCATGTGAAACATGGAGGGGTGTGTGTGTGTATGTGTGTGTCCGTGTGCACGTGTTTGATGGAAAGGTAATGTGAGAGGGAGTTGTGTACTGTGTGCTTGAGGTTTTTGCTCTCTGCAGCTAATGGTGGGGCTAGTAATACAGAGTCAACTCACATCACAAGAGAGAGAGAGAGAGAGAGAGAAAAGACAGAGAGAGGGGGGGAGGAAGAGAAATGGACGAAATGAGTTCTGACTGACTTGTTCATGGATCAGTGCTTCACAAGAAATAGGAAATTATGTGTGAGCAGAGGAAGAACGCTTCATCAAGATCTAACCTTAACAAGTGTTTACGTTCCACAACTCTTCCACAAATATTTTTTTTTACATTCAGATTTCTTTTTTTTACTCTTTGAATTTATCATATTTTGTTTCAACAGAGGAAAAAAAATCTACAAAAACCTGAGTTACTGTTACCATACGGAAACTAAATATTTCTTTGATTATGTCCTAAAGTGTTAAATTCCCCTTATACCACAACAGTAACAGTGCCATTTATAATATTTAAATAATAATAAAAATTAAAAAAAACACCACTTTTTAGTTTGGACATGTTCATAATTTTGTGGAACGTTCGTGAAACAAGTTCGCTCCTGCCATGTTGCGGTTAGCAAATACATCTTTTTTTCTCTCTTGATATTAATGAAACTGAGCAAACACATCTCGTCATTTTACTAAGAAATCTCAAAACATAAACTCCTCTGTCCTGAAGATTCTCTCATGTTTTTTGTTTGAAATGTCGAAATCTTTGACATTTACTGAGCACTGACACTGGAGCGTTCATTGGAAATTCCATAATTATCAAATAACTGGTAGCTTCACCATGTCAATGATTACACAATTTTTATTAAAGAATGATTTTTCTGTCGGAATGCTGTTACATTTTTTTAAATTAATGTTTGTTGTATCTGAAAGACGCAAAACATTATTCAGGCCTAGTGTAGCTTGTACCTATTGATATTATCTCTATTTTACTAAAATAAAAGAAGTTTGAAATGTACTGTACTTAATTTGATTTCATTAACTCAGCCTTAACATACCAATTTTACTATTACTCACCATTATTTATTTTTATTCAACTTACATATTTTACTTAAGTGAAAATTCTGCCTATAATTGAGTGTAGCAGTTTATCTCAATTATATAAATAACAGTAACTAATAAAATTAGTGGTATTGTAATATAAGCAGCATTTACCTACGGTTGGGGTCACCGGGAATTTGGATCGTGAAGAACATACCAAGACCTTGGTCAAGAGAGTAAAAACTCCCTTTATTCTCCATACTGTATAATGCCCTGCTAAACTAATGCACTTATCCCAGTGTTACACTAGTGCTTGGATACCTTTAACGTAGAAAGTATCCTCAGTATGCCAGAGCCATGATCAAACTGCCTGCTTCAGGTCTGAAATCCTGGCCTCCCAGGAACTCTTTTAATAGACCAAACATATGGAAATGTCTTGGAGCGAGGTCAGGACTGTACCGGGGATTGGCGATAACTCCGAACCGAGTTCCTGTAATGTGCAAGTGGTGTTGGTGAATGATTGTGTGTACAGTTCCCACAGACAGATGCATCTCTTCCACAAGTTGGCGACAAGTTTTCAAGCATCAGATCAGTTCAAGTCACTAAATGTTCAAAGGTACAGTACGAGTGCAGAGGGCTCCGAGCCACCTCACCCATGATCGTCATCCACAGACGTAAGGGCTTCTTTACAACATTTGCACTATTCAAACATTTTACTACAGCTAAGAATCTCATCACCGTACTGTGCTTAAAGTATTCTGTAAATGTCAATCGCTTTTATGACTTAATTCACCATAATTTCATCACAAGTGCCAGTTTGCCCCTCGTATATTTGAGATATTAACTCGTTTATTAGTGACATTAACCAGATAAGTGTACAGACACTGACTGTAGATTATCTTCAAAACCCCGAGATCTTCTTTAGCTATTAAGATCCTTTTAAAAACAGTTCTGAGACTGTATGCGGCCCTGGTTGCTGGCCAGTAGTGAATTGTTCTGACCAAAGAATTACTGCTGGTTGGAGAAGGGTCTATATTTTAGGTGTGTTTGATAATATGAAGGTCTATGAGTTTAATTACTGTGCAGTGCTTAACGTCTTCTCGAAATGTCACTCGGCTTTACACCTTCGTTCACAAGAAATTTTCTCACAAGTCCCGGGTTGACTTGAACACCCCTCGCACACAAGTAACAGAAGATTGTAGCTCCAGTTCCAAAGAACTGAATAAAAAAATTAAAGGAGATCTAAGATTTTAGAGTTAATATGTTTAAGCTAAAATAATACGTTAAATACCGTTTACAATCATACAAAAAACAACTTTAATTATCGATTTGATTATTTGTAGTTAATTCAACATCTCTCAAACTGACCATCAGATAGCTTTTTAAGTCTTTGCTTTATACCATAAGCACAACCAGGTGATTTATATCCTGGTTATCTCTATTTAAAACTAAATATAGTTTTCCTCTGATTGCGCTATGTCTGTTTACCTTTCAGCCCATTAAGAAGCAGAGGTACATTTGTCTTTATGAGCGCCTGAGTACTCCTCGATCAGCACTAGTCAATTTTTCTTCCAGCATACATGACCTTTCATCCAGGAACTGCTCTGGTTTGTTTATTCTACCTCCACTACCTGGTGTGAAGAAGAGAGGAAACATCTGATAAGCTATTTAATTGAGTGGAAACCCATCAATATGGCGTAGAACTCGCTGAGAGGCTCAGCAGGAGAACGTGAACTGAGAGTTCGCAAAAACAGGACTTCTCGGGGTGCAGCATTGCTAAGTGAGTGTTTCTGAAGGTTATTTTAGAATTTTAAAGCCTACAATCAAGATGCTTTATTGTATGCTTTAGGCAAAACCTGTAGCATCATATTGAAGGTTAGTTTACTAAAATTCTAAAGGTTAAGGTCTGTGATCATCAACTGCTCATCAATAACAAAGTGACTTGTAATTGAGGTCAAATGCAATCCCAGGACAGAGCATAGTAGTTAAAGGGTTAAAGGGCTTCCTTAAAAAAGGCAACAGAGGCTGTCCTGGGACCTGACCTCACAACCCTGTGGTCATTACAACAGAACATTATACATCATTCAGAACAATATACAAGGAACACTAGGTTTTGCTGTAAATTGTATTATTCCGCTTGTGTCACACAGCAATTTGTCCATGAGACATCAATGAATCATATTGTTTATCCATTTATGGTTACTTTAAACAAGTTCCTGTTTCATTTACATCACAGCTGCTATAAACAGTCCCTCAGCAGCCTCTGTTTTTTATCTCTCATAATATTACATAATGCCCTGTTACTGATTAACAGCAAATCTCAAACCCCTCAAAAGCCTTAAAGACTTCCCTGTGTCAGAAAACTCAACGTTCCAAAACTCTTTTTTTCTGTTTTGAAAGATGAAACTCGTCAAAAACATTGTTGCAGATTTACCTTTGACTGACACTGGAGACTCCTTCCTTAAACACGCTTAAAGACGCTAAAGCTTCGTAATGGAAAACTTCACATTAATTGTTTGAATGAAAGCAAGTTTACACCTGTTAGGTCCTCTGTTAGCTGCTACTATAGAAACGCTTTAGAGCGAATGCAACAACCTAAACACAATATCGTCAGAGCTGTTATTCTCAGATCAGAACGTCAGATTTGAGAATTCCGCCACGCTACGGTATAAACACGAATACATGATTTAAAGCTCAGCAATAAAAACAATCTAAACAATCCTAAGTGGCAGATTCAAGCTACTGGATTGAGACATGACTTTGTTTGGATATTTAGTGTTTAACTGCTACTTGTAACTCCATGCCTGTACAGGACTGATCCCAACCCAAACAAATCCTAATTTTTCCACCCCTAACTGCTAAGAAGGAGCTCTAAGCGATGGCAGCACACGTCAGAGACCAGAATGCTCCAGACTCCATCAGCATATTGTGTCTGTCCCCAGCGGCGTCTTGACTCATAACTCCTTTTGTAGGGTAGCAATCACAGCCTCAGAGCACAGCCGTCAATCAAAGTCAAGCGCTTTTCAATAGGGAATAAGGAGCGATCTCACATTCCAGGCGCTTTCCCGTAACTCTCTCTGTTCTTATAGACACTGAGAGGCAAAGGTAGGGAAGTAGAAAGGCGCATGCTCTTTTAATTAGCATAGTGAATTATTCTGTGACTCACATTCTCTAAGGGGAGCTCATGATTCTTTTAGTGTTTGGTTGTTTTTTGTTTTGTTTTTTTTCTTCTTTTTCTTCTTCTTTTCAGTGACATTGACAATGGGAGCGGAAGTTTTCCTCAGGTCATGAACTTAAAAATTGTTAGTAAAGTAAAAGCTGGGATTATTCTTCCGCATGCTATTCATCAGCGCACATATTTTGGATTTAACCGCTGCATTTAAAGACTGACAGATAATGTCGCTCCGAAACTAGTCCGCACATGCATGACTTATTATATGACCAAAGAAAAAATTATGGTGTACTGTTAACAAAAAATAAACAACAAAAATCTGTTGTGATGATGAGGAGGTACTCTTAGCGCACTCTGTTTACATTGTTTTATTCCTCTTATACCAGAGTGATCTATTTATAACTAAAACAGTAACACTGGAGACTCCTTCCATAAATACTGTAAAAACACCATGATCACAAATACTCTTCGCTAAAAATAAAATACACGTTGATAATCTGATCGGTATTAAAAATAGATTATGTGGTGGGTCATCTATACAAGTCCCTGTGAATAAGTTTCATGCAATCTTCTGCTCGAAATTATGTTTTTTGTTTTTTTTATTGCGAATAACTTTCATGATAGAACTACTACTCATTGTGTCTAATTATATACTTCTATCCTACACTTTGTTTCTAATTATAAGATAACTAAAAGTGAACGTGTGGTGATTTGGATATGCAGTGACACTAAACTGATAGATTGAAGCTTCAATTTACTTGTTAGCGACTAGAGATGTAGATCATAGGTAGCTTCTCGATTCGATGCGATTCTTTTATTTTTTTGAAGTGTTAAAACTGCTGAAAATATTGAAGAAACATTAAAATGCTTTAACAGAACATAAAGTTCTGTTGTTGAAGGGTTCAAATGTCATGTCCCGTGCTAAGCGGTAATGTTTTTTTTTTCTCCTTCGGTCAATCAACTTATCCACCCTCCAGCCCAGTAGATGGCAATAGTCAGAAAGAAAGGCTATGTTCCAATCCACAGTGCACTTTCTCCATGTATTACTCTGACAATGTAAGCACATCGGATACCTGTCGCTGCTGCTGTGGAAATTTCCAGCTATGGAAATGAAATATTGAATATTCTTAGAAAGAAAAACTGATACCATTACAAAACGTATGCTATTGAAATGAGTACAAGTTGTAAATAAATATTATTTATTTACAAGATGTACAGAGAAATTATTATTGTGCATTTCTTTTGCAAATTACAAGCCTGCATAATAGTAAGGATTTATTGATTTAAAAAAAAAAAAAAAAAAAAAATATATATATATATATATATATATATATATATATATATATATATCATGTCCCGTCATAGATCATATATTTTTTATATATATAAAAGTATTTTGAGCTTCATTGTGTTCCATGCTCTTGCGAGGCGCAATGACTGATGGGAAATTCTGCATGTCTGCTTCCTACGAAGTGATGCAACATTGTTTACTTGTTCCCTACAGTACACTCTATTTAAGATAACTAAACACCTTGTGTAATCCACTTCGCAGGGGACTACTTGCCCACTGGAACACAGCTAAAGAAAAAAAGAAAAGAAAATGAAGAGGAGGAGGAAGAAATGATACTCTCACAAAACAAGAGTATTTTCTGCAACAGCTGTGGTATACTTCACCAATTTTAGACCATTTAACATCTGGAAGTTTACCTAAACAGTTTTAAAAGTGTGACTTGATTCCGAATCAAAAACTGGCCCATCAAACCAACTTATCAAATCGACCAACAAAATTGATTAACTTGCATTAACTTGCATAACCAATTAAATCGTACAACTCTATTCATACCGCCAGCTTTCCTTGTGGCCCTAATTAAACAAACATCAAATACCAAACTCACTCAACACACAATATACATGTCTTTAGATGTCCAGGATGCTGTGAATTGCTGCACTCTAACTCATATCTGACACAAGGCAGATGATATTTTCCAGAAATTTCAGGTCACACTCCTTAAATACACCACTCTCTTTAAGACTTAGAGAGTTTGAAACTTTATATCGCACAAGTCTCTCTGACTAAAGTGTAACATTCAGTCTACTTGAGATGAGCAACTGGAAACGTTTGACTTCACTCGGTTCCGTGAACCCTTATGCTTCCACCATCTGCTACGCCGCTCATCTGCTTGTGAAACAGAGAGCACCATTGCCACCCAGAGGCTGATCGTGAATTGCAACATCAGAAACAGCACACACACACACACACACACACACACAGGCTCCAGCATTCCACATCGTTAGTAATGAAGTACCCGTGAAATAAACCCCAGTCCAAAATCTCCTCATGCAGCGTTCCACAGCATGCAGTCACAGAAAAGGAAGTTGCAAAGCAAGAAACAGGAAACAAGAATGCCTGATAATCATTTTTAAGTCCCAGTCAGGATCAGTCTCTAAAACAGCTTTGCACAGTAGTGAGCAAAATC
This sequence comes from Clarias pachynema, assembly GCA_030014365.1. NCBI lineage: Eukaryota > Metazoa > Chordata > Actinopteri > Siluriformes > Clariidae > Clarias > Clarias pachynema. The sequence continues at coordinate 32,182,287 of JAQMYL010000038.1, forward strand.
AGCCGGTTCTACCTGAAAACATAGGGGCCAGTCGAAATATATCTGATCCACGGCTTGTCACGGGCTCGTACGGAGATTCCTCCAGTAGATCATTTCCTGTTGAACAAACAGAAGCGAGAATTAAACACGCAACGCTGTGTTTGAAGTTCCGTGACTTGAATTGCCATGTTTATTTGTGGTTTGCTTGCTTTCTACGGGACTGCTTTAGGCTGTTATTTCAGTTTCCGCCTGGTTGAGCATTCTGGTCAGTGGTGGAAGAGGCAGAGACATCAAACGACTTCTCACGTGATAAACTCTAGCTCACATTTGTGACCAGGATATAACCCAGACGTGCCGCTGTGATTTCCTAAATTAATTAATTAAAAAATGATCACTCTCATCATGTCTGGAATTAAAAACTTTGCTCATTGAAAGACAATTAACACAATTAAACATGATCTGTTTTACCTCATGAACAGCGATGTTCATATTTATTTCTATACACTGGCATGAATCTACTGTATAACCTAGAAACCTTAAAAAACATACACTACATGTACCTTCCTAGGCACACTATACTGTAGGTACAAAAAGGTGTACTCTGGAGAATGACAGGAAGAAAAGGTACAATTTTCTACCTTACGTTTCCTGTCTGCAGTCTGAAATGGACCATATTAGAAGGATCATAAAACTAATTAAAACAATAACGTCAAAACTTTGTAGGGGTCTAAAGTAATCTACTGTGATCACTTTAGATCTACAGTATAGTGATACACAGTGACCTGTACTGCTCTGGTCTGAGGTGATCTACAGTAGTCTGACCTTGAATGATCCATCATGCTCTATTTGTGATGTCATGTGTGATATACTGTATAGTGATCCGTTGTGATCTACATTAGAATGTAATTAAATATTGTGATGTGCCGTGCTCTATAGTGATCCATAATAATATACTGTACGATGATATATAGTGAACTAAAATTATCTACAGCGATCTAGTGTGCTCTATAGGGCGCTATAATGAATCACAGGTGATCTATAGCACTCTGTGGTGACCCATAATCATATGCTGCTCTATCATTACCTTATGTCTAGTGATCCTTTGTGATCTATAGTGATATGTACCCCCCCCCCCCCCATAGTGTTATCTATGGTGATTGAGTGTGATCCGTAGTGATCTCTTGGGCTCTTTAGTGATCTGCAACGATATAAAGTGTAGTAAAATGATCTACAGTAATCTATTTTGTCCTTTAGTGTCTATAGTGTTCGATGTGGATCTATAATGACTTGCTTGTGCTCTGTAGTGATCTTCAATATGTAATCTATAGTGCGCTAACGTTACCGGAATGATGATAATGTTATCATAACGTAATGATATATTGTCTTATATGGTGCTTTATCATTACCTATAGATTGGTCTGTAAGTATCTGTAATGAAGTCAGAGTGATCCGTGTTGATGTGCGCACCTTTTAAATGTTGATAGAGTCCCCAATAGATGCGTAGGCAGTTCTTCTCCTTCTTCATGCCTCTTTTGCACCTGCAGTTGTACAGCGGGCTCTGCTTAAGCGCTTCCAGAGCGCTGCGGCACTCGTCCCTCCCCTCGACACTGATGTTGCCCTCTTGCCCCGTTATGCACTGCCTCATAGTCCGATACTTGGTGCTGCAGCCGGGCTCCTTTAAGCACAGCTCGCTGGCACCGACGCAGTCCATCCGGCTCGCTGCAGCAAACACGGACTTTTCCGCAGACAGCAGGACGTCTGTGCGTGGAAACATGTTATTCTTAACTCCACCATTTACGACTTAAACAACTTAATTTAATTTAATTCTAATTCAGCAGAATATGTAATGATCCTTCTCTGGAGGATTTATTTTTTTTAAGTAAGTTCTCAGCCATATTCTTAAGAGTTATGCGGAGAGGATGAAACACATGCATACAGTACTGCTTTGAAGATTAAATCATACATATACATAGATTATTATTTCTCTTGTTCAGGCTGCAGGCGAAAAAAAGAGCCTAACCTAGTGAGGTTGTCTTGGGAGTCTTGGACAGCAAGCACATGTTGTTTTGACTCATATATGATTTATTTTCAAAGATACTGTTTTTTTTTTTTACTGGTATTATAAAAGGAATCTTTAATCTTTAACTTCAGGTTACAGTTTAACACCTGATCTTGTACCATGCATGCATGTACAGTAAATATGGTCTGTGAAACACATGCATACTGCTTTAAAGATTAAAACATAGATGATTATTTATGTTTTTCAGGCTGCAGGGGGAAAAAGAGCCTAACCTAGGGGTTGAGATGAGAGTCTTGGAAAACAAGCAATGTTGCTGGTATTACAGAAGAAATCTTTAAGCTTTAACTTTAGGTCCCAGTTAACTACCTTATACTGTGTCATGCATGCAGGGAAATAAGAGAAATCCGTATTTTAAGTTGAATAAAATAAAATAAGTAAATGCAAAGAAAAAAAGTTTTTAGATTTTGCTATACATGTGATGGGAAAAAGGTGCAACTCACCCAGCAGAGGAAAGAGAACGCAAACCGTGGAGAGAATCATCGCGGGTCCGAGTTGCGTTTCCAAGCGCGCGCAGTCGTCCTTGTGTGTGTGTGTGTGTGTGTGTAAGTGTAAGTGTAAAGAAGCTCACTGATTACAAACCCATCAGAGCATCTCTGCTCACTTCTCTCTCACACACACACACGCTCCTCTTGAACAAGTAAGAAAGAAAAGTACTGGAAAAAAAAAAGCAGGAGTGATGTTATTATTATTATTGTTGTTATTAATAATTAATTGTAAGATTCCCTTTAAAAAATAAAAAGCCCCCGGGATCGGAACGCGCCGGGACGGGATGGTCTCGCGGCGCTCGCGCATGCACGTGCGGGAGGTATATAAAAAGGCACGCGGATCGCTTTCCCAGGAAGAAAAAAAAGAAGGCAACAACAAAAAAAAAAAGGAAAACTCCGGAGTGGTGGGTAGCACGCGGCAGAGCGCGCGGTGTGGCACGAAACGGGAGCGCGCTCTTCTCCGCTTCGCTCTCGGCGGATTTTTAATATTATTTTTTTTCTTCCCCTCCGCCTTTTTTCTTCTGTTTACGCACGGAGCGATTCGACTCAGTAGAGGTTTGACTTCATTTTTATTCCCCAAAACGAGATATTGAGCACGTCAATTATGCGGAAAACACATTATTATTATTATTATTATTATTATTGAAAGAAGAATAAGAACTAGGACAACAACAACAAGGTAAAAAGAAGAAGAGAATAATTTAAGTGAACACAAGAACTTATACAGTTGCAAAGCAACAATGATTGGGCCCAAGCACCTGTGCCATCCCTGCCCGGGCATTTAAAGGGGACATACTGTACTAAAAATCCTATCAATACATTATGACATAATGATGTCATAATATGACATAATAGATGTCCGTACAGCAGAGACTTTGACTATCTTTAAACTAGAGATGTTCCGATACCATTTTTCCCCTCCCGATACCGGTTCCGATACTTGGGCTCAGGGTATCGGCCGATACCGA
>JAQMYL010000038.1:32207567-32225874 GCA_030014365.1 Clarias pachynema
TACATTTTCTCGGATTAAACTTTTGATCTGTTATCTATGTTCTATTACAAATAAAATATTGACATTTGCCATCTCCATGTCATTGCATTCAGTTTTTATTCACAATTTGTTTAGTGTCCCAACTTTTTTGGAATCCGGTTTGTAATTGCTGCTCGTCTTTCATACAGTAAATTGTCTTCATTATGAGCTTGCAAATATTTTAATGCTACACTAAGTTTATTTATACTGTCGCTCATTAAACAGCTTAAGCCCCCAATTTATTAACTTTTTTTTTTTTTTTTTGCTAAAATGACCACACTTTAAATACAAACCACAGGATTACAGCACAAAATTATGGTTTTACTGATGACTTTTTTTAATAGGTGGGACTAAGACATTCTTAAGCTCAGAATACAGGTTTAATTATGAAATTCAAACATCCTTGGTCCAGGGTTTCACCATACCAGGGAAGGAGAAAGGTCACTTTCCACACATAAGACATTGATCTTTGTAAGAACCTTCAATATTTTTAAGCCGCAGCTCCGCTTGAAATTTGTTAATGATCTTCTGCTCTAGTGTTGAGTTGCTTTGAGTCGTAAAGCAGTCCTGGTTCTCGGGGAAGTAGGCTGAGGGGGCACCTGCTACTGGAATTTTGGACTCTGTGGAGTAAAATGAGGAAACATTTAAATCGAATGTTTGCAGTAATGCTACATTCAAGTGATTTTTCAAGTTAATATAGGTGTGTGTGTGCACATGTTTTAGTAAACAATAATGTTTTTTTTGTGATAAAATGAAAATCTTCCTGTAAGTCTTATTAGTATGTACAATGTGTACAGTAATGATGAAAAGTCTAAAATCTCAGACTGCCTGTACTGATCATGGAATAAAATCCAACAAATTCTCAATTCTGATTTGTCAAAACACAGGAACATTTTAAAGCACTTGTTCCATCTGGACTTGAATTACAGAGGATTACATGAGTGTGCAAATACACTAAACTAGCTGTACGAAGCCTCCAGGTTTTAAGGTCAGGAAGGTTCACACTTTAGGCACGATTGTTCCCCGCCGTCCACGTTCGCATTTTTTTTTGTGCTCCGTTCTTGGGTATGTTTCGTGTGTACATTTTCTGATACAGCAGGTGGCAGTATGCACCTATTTGTTTTGTGAGCCGCCATTAAACACAAGATAAGAAGAGAATGAGGAAGTTTTGCACTATGCCTTAGATTGCTATTTTGGAAAAAATGTGAAGAGCAACGCTTTTGCGTGCCTTCCTCATTTATTAGCTACTGTATGACTGTGTAGGTTAGAGGATGAGATTTTCAGATTTCGGAGGAGACTGACGCACTGATGACGATGCGTCTAAACCGTAATCTACTTCTGTTTTCAGGTACTGTATGCTTCCGTATCTGATTCAATTAGAGCCCGGTTCAGGCACAGTTCCCCAGCGTGAAACGGTTGTGTTCACACTGATAAAAATACTGTAAACCAGATTTTGGGGGTCAAGTGTTCTTGGAAACAATCCCTGGGTCCTATTGTGAAAACACCTTTTGAGATTTCTTAGTAACAAGACAAGCTGCGTATATTCATTTATATTAATTTTAATATACAGTATATAACTTTATTTTTTAACTTGGTGAGTGAGGAAGGACTTACAGTAGGCCGAAATGTGTTGTAGGCATAACATGAAAGATGAAGTATTACTGCTTACAATGATAATAATAATAAAGATGCATCAATAAATTATAAATTTACTTATAAAAACTATTTTAGTATCAGGAATTAAGTATCAGCGGGAGACAAACTTTAAGATACAGGTAATGATCCAATCTGTGCTGATTATCATTTTCCTCTCTGTGATGGAAATCTTCTTCAGTTGACAATCAAGAAAGTTTTACTCACCGTCACAGATGGCCAGCCTGTTGCCGCCCACGAACTGAGTTGTCCAATGGTACATAGTGACATTGCTGCATTCCTCATACAGCCTTGAAATCCTCAAGAAGCTGAAGTCGTAGCCCTGGAGTGAAGAGCGCTCTGTGTTATTGATGATAAAGTTTTTTTGTCTCATGCAAAATCGATTCAAACTTAAGGCTTCTTTAATAGCGCAGATAGGTTTATGATCGCATAGAACCAGGGGTCGGCAAGCGTAAACACACACAATGAGCCGTTTGGAGACGTTTCCCACAGAAAAGAAATCACTGGGAGCTTTTGACCTCTAAAACGAAGATAACACTGCATATATCGTTTTTTACCTTTCTGATATGTATAAAAAAAAAACAATAGTTTGTTGCATTTATGCATTCATTTAAAACAGTGAACTGCTACAGAGAAAACCAAATCTTATTTCTTTTTGAACTCTGAAAGTTAAAGGTTACTTTCAAATAAAATTCTCAATGTCTATTTTAAAACCTCCTCGTATTTATGAAATAAAAAGCCGAACTTAAACTATCCACCCACAGCAAACCAAAAATGGCGTCTGTTTGACGGCATTTTTGCCTTTTATCACGTGTACTGGAGCGTCCAGTCAGCGGTCAAAAACCGGAGATGCGTTCCAAACGGCCTGAAGTACCCTGCGAAGTACACTTCTCAGGGTGTTCAGTCATGTTAAATGTGATTCTAAACCGCAGGGAGCGAAAATGTTTAGTTCAAAGGGAAATGCAAACGGTGTATGAACCAGCTAAACAACAGGTCTTCACCAGAAAATGGAACGAAAAAGTTATTTCGTATTCCACGATGACATCATATTAATATGACACGATAATTTTAACTTTAATTAAATCAAGAAATCCTTAAATTTCGTAATCTGTAAAAAAAAAAAAAAAAAATCTCTACATCTTTAACCAATAATTATCAATAATAATAATGAATCATTTGCTAACAAGTTATACACATTTCAATAGCATATGTGTTATCAGATTTTGTTTCAATAAATATTAAATATTTAATGTCCGTAGCATGAAATGCACAGCAGCAGCGACAGGTATCCGAGGTGCTTACAGTATATTACCATGGTAACACACGGAGGAAGTGACGTCAGTGCAGTCAGGGTGTTCCGTACGGTGGAGTAGGGAGCACGCTGTGAAGTACACCTTGGAATGGAACGCAGCTCTGGGCTTGAAAAGTTCAATCGCACATCAGCGGTCGTGATGCAGTGTTTGAGCGACAAAAAATTGACCATGATTTATTTTAATGTTACAAGATCACCATGATTTTCAAATTTAGAATTACATTAAAAAAAAAACTAACTAAATATAATAAATGTAAATTAAATACGCCATTACTTATTTTCCATTACAAAGCCACAGGGAGGCGCTGGAGGGGGATGAAAGAGCCACATGCGGCTCCGGAGCCGCGGGATGCCGACCCCTGGCATAGACAATCAGTGCAACTTAATTGTGATTCTCAAAAAGATGTGTTCATCAAAGATGTGCTCATTCCACGATTTGTCCTCCACAAGAGGGTGCTTTTGTGTTTATTATTATTATTATTATTACTATTATTTTCTTTTTTAAAATGTATGTCTGTAGTGGTTGTAAAAATCAAGCGTGTTTGTTTGATACCTTATTGCACATTGGTTTACAGAAACGCTTCTCTCCAACAGACACACACACCACACCTCCGTTACTCGGAGCTTCTGGAACTGGGCATTGTTTAGGCGAGGCATCCGTACATTCTGCGGACAGAAAATAAATTGACCTTGTGTTTGATCTGAGGCTGTGAACAAGTATGTGTGAGCAACTTACAGTTTCAGTTATTCACCATATTATTCACCTGACTTTTTATATTTCTTAATGATATCCACCAGCCGGTTCAGGTTGTTGAATATTTCTGCAGTTTGGTTGGTTGTCCATTCATCAATGAGCGTTTTTAAACAATCACCTGGGATCTGGAAGCAGAAAACAAACAAACAAAATAGACTCCACACAGACACAGTTACGGAAATCGTCTATGGTTTCCATTTACAATTGTATCTGAGCGCTGGTGAATTCTCAAATCTGATTGGTCAAAAGGTGTTGATTAGTTTTCCATATTAAAGACATTAAAGCCTAAAGACAGTAAATATGTGTACGACGATGTATCATGTCTTTGAAACGAAATTATTCTGTAATTATTATAAAATAAATTTTTTCTTGATTTCACAAAGCAAACTTGTTTTCGATTGTGTGTGTTTAAAATGTTAATCTATATACAGCCACACTCTTTAAAATCCCTCTGAATGGCAACGAGGAGATTTCAGATCTTTATATTTCTGTGCTAATGAAGTAGTATTTAGTACCTTCAGCTTCTCAGAGATCTGCTCAAAGGACCATTGATAAGGAGAGCAGTCTGCGGTCTGTGCTTGAACATCAGCCAAGGAGAGCACTTAGAACACACATGAACACACACACGGACACGCAGAGTAACAATCAAGCAGTTGTCACAAAGCATTTAAAGCACCTTTGGGTTCAGGCCTGCTGGAACAAAACACTTGTTTTCCATTCCATGAGAAGTGTTTTGTGCTGCCCAGTCCTGTGTACTCAGTGACATGTTTTGTGTGTGTGTGTGTGTGTGTGTGTGTGTGTGTGTGTGTGTGTGATTGCATTCTGAGAAATACAAAAACACATATAGACGTTGAGTTTGAGACATACCTGTAAGCAGGGAAAGCAGCTTTATTGCTACAGCTGTCATGTTCGTGCGGTCGTGTTCCTCGTCCTCAATGGAATAAAAAGTTTGCTCTCTTTGCTTTTTAAAGGTTCATGCAGCACAGTGTTTACGGACTTTCCCAGATTGCGAAACGTCGATATTGCAACAGCGATAAAGGCTAATACCCCTACTGTGATTGCAGAAATATTCCCTAATTACAGTACACCTTGATATATCGCTCTTTTCTGGATGTAAAATTTGTCCTCCCCTTGTCGACCCCCAAACACAGCCACATGCTTTCCTCTCCCAGCCCGTGAAGGTTAAGTTAGTGCACCATTTGAAACTTGCTCAGACTCAGACTTCATCTTCGTAACGGAGATGAATTTGAATTAGATCACGTAATCGCGCGCAACGTGCGGATCTAAGTACGGAGGAAGCACACTGCATTTTGGTGCGTGGAAATTTTGCTCGACTTGACAGAATATGTCTGACAGCACATTGTGTTTGTGTGTGTGTGTGTGTGTGTGTGTGTGTGTTTATGCATGTGTAGGTGGATGAAGCTCTTGTCTGTCTTGGCACAGTCTGACAGTGGCAGGTGGGGAGGATTTGAATTTGTTGGCAGGGTTTCTTGTTCTTTTTTTTCTTTCCTCTCATTCTCTCTTTCTTTCTTTTTTCCTGAAATATATACAGCACTCTTTTTGTTTGGGGAGGGTGGGGGTGGGGGGGGACTGTCAAAATGTCATCTAGTCCAAATAATATCTCTTCCACCATAATATATGATTAACTGAAAATAATTTAGGTGCTACATAGGGTTGTGAAGCCTAAATTATTCATATTGCTGAACCATTTACTGGAATGGTTGGAGCATAAGCAAGGCTTAAAAACATCCCAGATACAGTTACTATGCAAATAGCACACATTAGCACACATTAGCAGTTTGGTCATTTAAACACAATGTGTGTGTTCCACAGGTCCACAAGGACAGTGTCGTTTGTTTAAGGTTGCTCCTGTTATACACTATTGTGTAGTTTATCAGTATGCATGATGTTGTCTGAACACCAATTTGTCTGAGACGCGCGGACTAAATGTCATTCTTTCTTATGTGCAGCAAGAACAAACTGAGCTTGGCTGCAGATTGATTGTAAGAGATATAAAATTTAAAAAATCATTAGCAAGCACCCCAAAAAACCCTGATTTCCAAGCTGCTGCCATGAAAGTTGTTTATTCATCAGGAAACCAAACTGACAAACCTAATACAGTAGGTGGCAACCACGGTAATATAATACAGCAGTACCTCTGCATACAAACACCTTAAGGACTCCGGCTGTGAGAGGAAAACAGCATCACCCGGGGTTCGAACCAGCGATCTCCGGATGATAGGGCGAGCGCTTTACCACTGCGCCACTCGGAGGCCTGAGATGTGTTTTCTAAATGTTTTGATTGTTTTTATAGGCAAAAATATGATTAGAGTGTTGGAAATGAATAATATTGGTAATATTTTTGGGTGGCTGGAGCGGATTATCTACATTTACATTATTTCCTTATTGGAGAATGATTTTTCACAGTATGAAATTTCACCTTAAGAACTCGCCTCCTAAATGGATAAAATTCATATGAAGAGACTCTGCTGTAATATACATTGAATTATTTATCTACTTAAATGTATTTACAGTAAAGGGATGTGAATGAGTATGGTCATAATAAACATCATAATGTGGCACCTCGGGATACAAACATCATGAAGAACTAAGCAAAAATATTCAGTGAAACCTCGGATTGCGAGTAACGCAGCTTATTAAAAGATTTTTAATACATTTTGACTTGGAAAACAAACAAGTCTTGGTTTACGAGTACCGAGTATCATATATCACGCATGCGCTTCTTGTTTTGACGCCAAGCGACACGTGATCACAACTGAGCCAACGTTTTTTTTCTCTCTCTTGAGCTGCGGAATTGTGGGTAATCGTCTCCCCTGCTGGGTCTTAGTGTGCGTCTCTTAATGGTATAATCAACATCCGTGTATTGTTTACTATAAAACTGTGACCACGGGTGCACCGCCCAACCTGTGTGCTATTTGAGCATGTCAAAACCTACTAAAAGCCATTGATGCCAATTTTCTTGAGTTTTTGAGCATGTTAAGACCCCCAAAAGGTTTGAAAAAAAGAGGGTCCTGCGCACCCTATAGTGCTTATGCCCTAATAATTGGCCAGTGTTTCAGCTGTGGCATGATGTGGCATCATCTCTACGTTGCTTGTAAACATATTGTCCAAGCATCTTTAGTTCTTCTTGGTATGTTAAAGAAGGAAGGGAGGAAATAAAAGTGAAAATGAGATAGGAAGCTAGCATGGGAGATTTAAAGAAGGCTAGAAAGCAAAGATGTAGGAAAGGGGGAATAAGGACGAAACTACTGTAAATCATGCAGTAATCATAAAGGAAGGAGAAAAGAAGGTAAGGCGGATAGATGGAAGGATAGAAGGGAAGAATAAAGAAAGGAAATAAACAAGAAATGAGGAAAGATGGAATATATAAAGGAAGCGATGAAGAAGGAAAGGGGAAGGAGAAACAAAAGGGAGGAAAACGGATTGAAGAGAAGGATTGAGGAAGGAAAGAATAAAGTAATCAAAAAAAGGCAAGAAAAAAGGAAGTCAGGAAAGAAAAAAAACATATGCAAAGAAAAGAAGCAAATGGTATCAAGAAAAAACCAAGGAAGAGAAGATGGAAGGAGGAAATAAGGAATTAAACAGGAAAAGAAGAAAGGAAAGAAGGAATAATGAGGCAAGGAATCAAATATGTCAAGAAAGGGAGGATGAAAGAATGAAAAGAAGGACACAAAATGAAATGAGGAAGATAAAGATAATACAGAATAAAAGAAGCAAAATAAGAAAAAAATAAAAAAGAATCAATAGGTGAGTGGATGATTATTTATTTACTACATTCTATTTAATGATGTAGACATTAGCTTAAAAAAAAGCTTAAAGCCTCTTAGTTGAAATCACTCCCGCTGAGTGATAATAGACGCAGTTTGTTCGAAGCTTGTTTTCATATTTCGCTTCTTTCTTTTAGTATCTGTCATTTTCAGAATTTATACCTTCTTTTTGTTTATATTGATTATATTTAGCTGTAATGCTGCACAAACAAGCAGCACTCTAGTCAAAATACCTCGCCTGAATGAGTACCAGGTTGCGATCCAATAAATATTCACACTGCTTCACTACCTAGACATTACTGTTTCAAATGATGCCTCAAAGGAGAGTTTACTCGAATAGATGAAATGCTCAGAATGAGTTTGCCCCTTGTGTTGGAAGATTAACTGTAGCTGCAAGCAGCGTTCGCAAGGGTCGAGCACCGTACGGACGTACGACTGTGGCTCGGAATGGCTTCACCGGTTAGAGGCGTTATTACCTCTTGAGTTGTAGTAACGTGGTTCTTGTACATGAAGGATGTAAAGACCTATTTTCAGATCCTGGAAACATAAAGATTCATAATTCACAACAAAAAGTATGTGTCAGGTTCAGACATCTCCTTTTTATTTCCTATCACATTCTTTTCCTTCTATCTTATCTCTGTGTTAGTGTCTCACATTTCCGTACTGAATATAAAAATAATGTCTGGATGTGCATTTTTATTTCTTTTAAATGTTTTAGCCATTATTTCTAACCAATAATTGCCCTCCTCATTAGACTTTATTTGTTAATCTGTGTCACTCATCAAGGTTAACACACTGAAAAAAAATTCTGATGCATTCTGTTCTTGTTAAATTTCGACATGCCTACGAAGCATTACAGGAAAGCACAAGAGACTAATTAAAAGACTGAATTGGATAACGGGGCAAGTAAGAGCCCTTGCTACAGCTTGTAGTTCTGCAACATACTTTATACAATTTGACACAGAAGGAAACGTTGCTGCTTTAAGGAAAATGGTGCTTTGTTGCCTCATCATGGCTTCTGACTGACAGTCACAGTTGATTTGGCGCTGATTTGAAGTGCAAATTTCCTAACAATACTTGAAATGTTTTCTGACGTTGTGTGAACTTTCCCATGTCTCTATCCAGTCCATAATTCTCACTTTGTTCTATGTCACATATCAATAAAATAACCCCCTTGTTGCACTTCCTCATTCCTTATATGGTAATACCTCCTATAGCTCTTGTCCAGATGAATATTTATGCAAATGTCTCACTGGATCCCTTTTGTCTAACCGGAAAATGCTAATGTGCTTCCTATCATCTGTCTGTCTGTCTCTGGGTATCCATATGACTTACATGTTAATGACTTTTGTTCCTTTGATGTACAGAACGTTCACATAGGGCACCTGGCCAAAACCTCTTAAATATTCTCTCTTTGCTGAAAACTTCACTAAAAAGAACTTCAGACACATCATGTGTGCGTGTGTGTTTGTCCCTCTCTGGACGCATCAAGCAATAATTCATTTAACACTAACACTAGCAAAACCAGTTGATGTTTTTTTCCATTTGAAACAGGAAGTGTTTTTGGGAGAGAGGTTTTTTTTTTTTGTCATGTAGAAGGGCATGGTTAAATTTCCACAACAGGCAGTCAAAACTGTTGAGGGGGAATGAACACACACACACACACACACACACACACACTAGCCACATGGAATTATTTTGCAGTAAATTGCACAATAACCACTCAGGTTGTCCATGCTTGGTTTTTACAGATTTTTACAGTGGACAATATGTTCAAGAGAACATTTGAATGGAAACAAGTTGGAAAGAAAGAAGCAAAAAGAAAATGAAGTATGGAAGGAAGTGTGAAGGGCAAAGCAAAGAGCATCCTGTCTCATAATTTACCAGGGAGAGCTAAAGAGCAGGATGGGACAAATAAAGAAACAACAGCTGCATGTCTTGAAATAAAAAAGAATAGGAGAACAATGGAAGAAAGAAAGGGAGAAGGCATATGGATATCCGAAAGGATGGAAAGCAGAAAGTACCAAAGAAAGAAAGAAGAACAGAGGTAGGAATGAAAATCGAGGATAAAAAGAAAAAGAAACAAAGGTAGAAAAGAAAGAAGAAAGAAAAAAAACTAGGAAAAAATGTAAAAAGAAGAAATAAAGAAGGATGGGAGAAGATAAAGATAGAAGAAACAACAGGGATGGAATGAAAAAGAAAGGATGGAAAGTAGGAAAGGTGGGCGAAGGATGGAAATTTGAAGATGGGAAAAAGGACGGATGGAAGGAATGATTTGAGAAGGAAAAAGAAGCTAGAAGGAAAGAATGAAAGATGGGGAAAAATGATGGAAAGACAAAGATCAAGGATAGAAGGAAGGAAGAAGGAATGAAAACAGACATTTTGGGAAGTTCCAATATAAAAAAATAAAAAAGGATGGATGGATGAGAATGAAGAACAGAATTCTGCATCCGCAATTATGTTATGATTAAAATTGACTTCGGGTAATAAATACCGGGTTTATTAGGGCTGGTGTAAAAAAAATTTTTTTTCCCTATTACTGGTTAGCACTGTTGCCCCACTTGAGGGTTTGAGTCCCACCTTTGGTCTGTGTGCATGGAGTTTGCATGTTTTCTGCATGGTGGGTTTCCTCTGGGTGCTCCAGTTTCCTCCACCAGTCCAAAGACATGCAGATTAGGCTAATTGGTGTTTAAAAATTGCCCGTAGTGTGTGTGTGCATGTGTGAGTGTGCATGTGCTTGTGCCCCGCAATGGACTGGCACCCTATCCAGGATGTACACCGCCTAGTGCCCCGAGTCTCCTGTTATAGGCTCCAGGCCTCCCGTGACCCTGTCAGGTGAGTGAGTGCTATCAAGTGTGTAGCAGCTTTTCCATTGAACATTACGTTATTAACAGAGAGGTTTGGTGGTGAAAGTAAGGAAATGTTTTTGAAAGAAAATCAAACAGTACTTACTGGGTTACACCGAAATATTACTACTTACATTACATTGTGTTGTTCTGTAATGATTGCTTGCTTCAGATAGTCATGAAAGCAGTGATACTATAGTGCAGGAAAGTTTTAAGTGAGTCTCTGTGTACTCCAGATTCAATATGATGCCTGAAGCCACCGCTTTATACGAAAGCTGAAAAGATCTGTGTGTGAAATCATTTAAAAAAGTATCCCAGTCCATCTCGCGGAAATGTAATTAGATCTGGTTGAACAAGAGAGAGCGAGAGAAAAAGTGGATCAATGCTTTATGTTTGGCCAGATGGGAAGAGAGAACGTCATGCTTTCTTGTGTCCATATTCCTCTGCTTTAAACGTTTCTGGACTAAAAACACAGCAAACACGCTGGGTGATTCAACACACAAAGTGTCAATACTAATGATACCGCGAGCATCTTTTGTAGATTAATAGTTAAAAGAAGTGGGAGAGCACGAATAGGAAAGAAAAGTCCAGCCCTCAAGTGTGTAGTTGAAACACAAGCACAGGCAACTTTTAAAGATCAAGTCCATTTGGAAGACAGAAATGTTCTTATATTAAAAGGAAGGTCTTCTGGTCGGTGCAGTATTTCTTCATTTCTGCACAATGTTAAAGGTTGCCACTTAGCGTTTCCCAGCAATGTTTAACGACGCATATGTATGTTTGAACTCACAGTCCAGAATATTTGAGAGAAGGGTGTCGAGTATTAGATGATGAACGCAGTGGTGTTGATGGTGCATATGATTAGGAGGTAAAAGAGCTAGACACACTAAAGCACTAAAGCCTGCACCGGTTAGTTCAGGATTAATCGGGGTGTAAACCCCATAAAACCTCAGCCCTGATTTATTGTAAAATAAATCATGGAAGTCACATATTAATTACAAAGATTAATATACAAGTTGTTCAGGCAGCATTTTTTCCCTTTAAACCACGCTTGACTTCCAATATAGTGCCTTTTCGATAATTAATTTGTTTCACATGACAGATGATTCCCTACCATGTAAACATGCAAGACTAAATTTTCTACCTGTTTGGCAACAGTTTATTTCTGTGTTTCTCCGTGATCTATTAGCCGCCAACAAATACATGCTGAGAAAAGCCCCGGACTGTATAGCGTTCTACTATATAAGGCTAGTCAAGCACAAAAGCAGTGATAATGCAACAAATTCTCATAAATTACAACTCCCCACCCCCCAACCCACACGCACTGCATCCTGTCTCTAATGGGCATATGAGTTATAGGTTTAATTCCAATCTTTACACTGCTATAAATGAAGCCATTTGAATAAACCACAACGGCTCATAAAAGTGCCAGGCAGGATGGAGAGAATCCTGTTAAAATCTCTTCCCTATTAGATTCTGTCTTCTCTTTACAGCCTAAGATGGAAGTGCCTGAGTGATCCAATGTGACAGAAAGAGCATTATACACACTGCTGTGTGTGTGTGTGTGTGTGTGTGTGTGCGTGTGTGTTTCCCCCATTCCATGAAATGAACCTGCAAAAAAACTAATACCCTTTTTTCCCCTCTTCAGACTTCTTTTTTAATACCTTGATGAGGTCGAGTTTCGCCTGAAGTCCTCCATGATTATTTCATGAATCAACCCCCCACAAATTGACCGAATTTAGTAATGAAAACTCTCTGCATGGAAGGTGCATTCTTATTAGTTTTACTGTGTTTTCCAAAGTCTTTTACATTTCTGTTTCTACTTTATATCGCTCCAGTTCTTTATTAATTAATCTTATTGAGATTCTTTTTCTTCTTCTTCGTTTGATTACTACAGTATTATGACCCATAGAATGACGACAGGGTGTACAGAACGGTGGAATTCACACAGCACCTCAAATGATTTGGAAACTGCATAAGATTTATATCTGTAACTGAATTACTATTTACATTGTAAGATCGTTGACTTGGGTGGCACCACAGACACGAGGCCAGGTCTTAGGAGAAAAGGGTAGGTTTTTTTTTTTTTTAGGATAACGGGAAAAGGGGAATGGAACTGAGGAAGGAGGGAGGAAAAGAGGGGAAGGAAAGAAGTGAGGGTTGCATGTGCAGGTCCAGGCAGTGCCCAGCTGGCAGAGGGGCACTCGGCTGGCGAACATGGGCAGTGATGGAGTGACAGAGTGCGTTGACGTTGGCAGCAATCACACCGGCCAAGATCTGTCACGTATGGTGACCAATCTCCCAGTGCTTACTTTAATTGGTTTTAAGTGTCTGTAGCGTGTGACACCGCTCCGCCTTTGAAGTTGCTGGAGTGCATGGTACCACTCTGCCCATACTGTATGCTGCTCTCTAGGATCTCTCTCTTGGATGATATAAATGGTGGACCCAGGACTGGGAGTGGATGATTACCAATTGTGCAGGTAGGCAGCAGCAAAATGAGACAGAGATTTGAAGGACAATGTGCATCCAACTTTGGAACATCTCTGGCGGAATACCTACCAGGGTACTCTAGAATGTGGTGCCAAGAGGTTTCCTGCCAATACCCTCCTTCAGGTTAGCATGGAGATAAACCAGGTCATCCATATACACTTCACCAGGTCATGTTAAGCAGCTGTGAAACTATGATACCTGTTTTAGGTGGCAGAAATCATTATATAGGCAGAAATTCAAATCAGGATTGGGCAGCACAATGATGGGGCTGGACCAGGGGCTGGTTCATCATGCTAACTTGCAATTTTAGCTACTTTGCCCTTAGAATTTTGTGTTCTGTCAAGTGGGTCCGACCTGATGTGAAACTGATTTTCCCTAGTTCCTGCTGCTGAGATGGTGTAAGGACGTCCCTGATTCTGACCATGATGGTTTCTGTGGGAACTGTAGGTAGAATGGCATAGACCGACATGGAAAGAATAGGTTCAATCCATTTATTTAAGAGATTTACCTGATATAGTTGAGATTCTTTCCTCTTACTGGGTGTGGTCATAACAGAGTGCTCTTGGTTAAACTCTTGGGGCTGATTTGACCGGTTATAAAGTCTGTGCCATCTGATTTGGACCTGCAATTGGACAATTGGGACAACCCAGTTGATCTGCTACTGCATCTGCCTTACATACACCATGAACATCTAGAAGACCCTGGAGGGTGTCAGCCAAACAGCAGTTCGAACTTGTTGAAGCCAGTCGAGGCATGGGGTATTACTTTTAAGATGTAAGGGGAAGCTGGTCTTAGTTATGGCACTCCTTGTCAACCACCTTCTGAAGTATGGATTTTAGTGTTTGGGTGAAGAGCTGGCATTCTCGGTTGATTATTATGTTTTGCTTACATGGAACATTCACCATGTACAGCAAGTTCCTGTATATGATGTTACTATATATATAAACTGTTACCTACTGTATAAGATACATACAGTACCAGTCAAAAGTTTGAATATAATTTGTAACTTTTAATCTCATTTGTCCTACATTCTAGAACAATACTATGAAACTATGAAATAACATATTGTATTACAGTATGTACTTAAGTAACAAAAACAATAATAGTCAGTTGTTATTGTAAGACATGAAGGTCAGCTGTTCTGGAATAGTTCTTATATGAAGAGTATTGTCAAGTGGATTTGCAAAACTCATCAGGGACCATGATGAAACTGACGCTCATGAAGACCTTCCCAGGAAAGCAAGAACAAAACTTACCTCTGCCGCAGAGGAGAAGTTCATTTAGAGTCACCAGTATCAAAAATTAGAGGTTAGAGATTAGAATGCTTTATAGAGCAGACACAATTCTATATCAACTGTTCAAAGGAGATCATTGGATATTTCAGATGCCTTCAGCATTGTTTTGCAATGGAGAAAGAAAGAAAAATCAGGAAAGACCATTGAATTAGAAGGTGCGTCCAAACGTTAGACTGACTATGTATGCATTTATTAATATTATTACAGCTAAATATCACCAGTAATATATAACCAGTGGTTTCTAACACATACTGTACGTAAAAAAGACATATTATAAGTGGATGCACATATGTTAGATGAGTAAAAAGAAAAAAAAACCCACAACAATTATTATAATGGATATTAACATTTTATGACGATGGTTTATGCTGTTAAAATAGAGCTAAAACCAATTTAACCACTACAATTTGACCAGATTCTTGATTTCCTGGCATGCATGACTCATCTGCAATGAAAAATTAAGAAAAAAAATCAAGTCTTCTCCCAAATCTCCCAGTTGAGGCTTTGCACAAGAACTATTACAGAATTGCTCATAAAAGCCATTGAATATCACCAATCATCAGCAGTTAATCTTCACCCAAATGAGAAAGAGAAAGAAAAGCGTGCTTTAAACTAATGCTTTAAACGATGACTTAAAATGATGTATGATCTTCTGATATGGTCTTGGGCTTTTCTGCACTATTATACTGACCTCTGCACCATTTATTGATCTGTTTGTTATAGCAGCCTGCTCCCTATTCCAAAAAAATGGCTTGTTAGAACCATATATTCTTTCCCAGGATCAATGCAGCAGTTTACAGATTGTATCAGGCCCTGGCTATTATCACAATCAAGCCCTCCATCAGAAGGGAAAAAGTGTGACATGAATACATGTGAAGGGGCAGAATTGTCAGTATACAGCAGACAGCGGGGATATGACAAGACGTTTTGCCCTTTTTTCAATGTTCCAACCCCCATACAAGCTGAATCTGTAGTGAAATGGACAGTTGGTGCAATTGAATATATTAAAATGCATTGTGTAGGAGTTTTCAGGGTCTGTCTACATGACCCCTTAAAAAAAATCACAGAAAATGCTTTTTGGTGTGCAAAGTTTGAGTTTGTTTGCCTGACTTGATGCCGCTGAACATGTGTGTGGTCAAGCAGAAAAGTGCAAGGCTCAAAGGAATGAAAGGAAAAACAAATGAGGAGACGCTTGTAAGATTTTTGGAGATGCAGTGAGAGAAATATAAAGACAGATGTTGAAACAGGAGGACGTGGTGTGAGTGTCATGGCATGGAAATAAAACATTAAAAAATCTGTGGTGGGAAAACTGTGAGAAGAAATGTTGCGTTATCATTTTTACTTCTGCCATCTAAATGCAATTTCTCGCAAGAGTTGTGAATAACATTTGAAAACAAAAAAAGGTCTCGACCTCTCTTAGGACCATCTGTGAGCCGTTAAAATAATTTCCGGAGGATTTCTGGACCCCTGACCCTCGCAGTCCGTTCGGCACACGCAGATGACCTTCCCGTTCTGGGTTTCCATAATAGGATAAAATTTTCTGTTCGTATCCAACAGATCAGCTGAATTTGACCTTTCCTGACTACAGAAATTGTTCAAATTCTCATAGAAACTCAAGGAAGGCCTGCTTAGTGTGACTCCGTACTTGCTGTTCTCCGTTTGCATTTAGAGATTGATCACTACTACTGTACTCCCTGTCTGGTCAATAACCTAAATAGCCTGTGGTGATTCGAGTCACATCACGTGCTTCTTTTTGCGGCAGTAATCAAATGTAATCTTGGTGCAATTGCGAGCATCCTAGGACATTTTCAAACTTAAGGCACTTAAGTTGCTGGGGTGCAGCAAGCAAGGTCTAGCTTTTAGCGAAATTCAAATACCCTTCAGTCTTCCCTAGTGGGAGCTGTTACTGTATATGATATGTGGAGCTGGCTGTTGGGTTGGAATTAGGTATTTTTTTTAAATAGCTTATGACGGCACGGTAGCGTAGTGGTTAGCACCGTGGTCTCGCCCATCCAGGACCACCACCAAAGTTTGATTGTCTCTGGGTTTTGTCTGGGTATTCAGTATCTTCCCACAGTCCATGCAGTGCAGGTAAATTCCAAATAGTGTGTGGCTCTAGGCTTCCCGCGAACCTGTACAGGATAAACCGTATAGAGAATGAGTCAGTAAGCGAGGAAATAGCTTATCATAATTCATCCTACGATAGCTTAACAGAACAAGCTGTGTTTAGCAATCACAGACCAGTAGTTTTTTTTTTTACAGTAGCTAAGGGGAAGCTTTACATTTTAAGTTATAACTTTAGGACATTCACTATTTGGTGCCACTTTTAATATCTTAGTAATGTGTAATAAGTAATAACACAAATGTGGTGTCTATTTACATTCATGCTAGGATAACGCATACAGTAAGTTCTGCTGCTCGTCTTCAACCTTCATTTTCAGAGATGGACTCATGCTCATAATGCAAGGTCTCACTTCTTCACTGTATTGACTTCTCAGCAGTGGATCGCTTCTCCTCCATCTGTTATCTTTCAAAAAAAAAAAAAAGCTCTACCTCTTAAGGAAATATTAAGGAAAGCATTCTTATTTTTTCAAAACCTTACATAAACTGATTCACTCTCATTTACAGCGCTAGATCAAATCAGTGTCAGCCTGGTGATGATGGATTCCATTAATGGTTGTAGGGTAATTTCAGCTCCAAAAGACACTTGTACATGGTCAAGTATCTGGTGAGAGAATTTGAGTCATCTACTACCTGTAAAATATTTTGCTGATGGATGCTCCCGTCTGTGAATAGGCCTTTCCTTTCTTCTTTTTTTTTTCACTCAACTAGATATTTCATGAAGTGTCATAAATCTTATTTTTAAATGTATTCAGGGGACTTATTTCACACAGAACTTCTCAGGAGCTTATCTACTCTGAAATCCTTTTCACGTGAGTGCTGATGCTTTTTTTTTTTTTTTTTTAATTTGTTTTGCTTTTTTGATGCTCGAAGGGCTGAATTCTAAGCCGTTATGTGTACTTAGTGAAGCAAAGTTGTTTCTTCAGTCCACACTTTTATCCCCAGAATTCTTTCAGCCAAGTGCTGTGTTTGAACGTGGAGGCGTCTCAGAGAGGTTTACTCAAGAGGATTCCGGCAACCTCAGAAGCATGAACTATATGCCTGGGATTTCAGCGTTGTGAATCGCATAACCCCACCCTGAATATAAAGAGCCCTCGTTGTAGTTTTAACTTCTTTTTGATGACATTTGGTGAAGTTGCAAAAGGCGGCCAAAATTTTATAGAAAATGAAAGACTAAACAATGTCTTCATATATCCAGTGATGGAAGAATATCTTTAGTTTTACAACAAAAATAATAATAATAATAATAATAATAATAATTTCCATAAAAATATGAAGTACAGAACCCTTGCTCTTTGTCACTGCTCAGTGTATTTATGTAGTGGAGTATAAATATAGAAATACTGATGGTACCCTACAGTAGGTGAAACGTACATTTTTAAATAGGATCATATAACACCATTTTTCATAATACTTAATGTTTCTTATCTCCCGATCCATGCTTCTTTTTTTGTAAATATGCTACACATTTATATTTTAAACAGATAAAAAGAAACACATTTGTTACGTGTATTTTCATGCCGTCTAATCATAACTGTCATTCAGATGAAACTCGGCCAGTTTAGATTTCACGTGAAAAGACAAACTTTACAAAGTATTTTATTCTAAAAAGCTAAATTGTCAAGATATTGCAACATGAATTTTACATGATGACAGACACTACAGATTTTTTGCTTTTTGAATCTTTTACCAAAAACTGTAATGCTTTAATTTAAGCAGGTTATGCTTCTGGAAGTTTATACCAATTTTAGTATCAATGGTCGTAAAGAGATATGAATAATGTTCATTTTAAATTATTAAATTATAATGCTGAAAATGTATTTTTCGGGCACATAATGTATAAAATCATCTCTCCAAAACTGCTGAAGTTACTTAAAATTAGGGATGCACCGATACCGGTATCGGGTATCGGCCTCGATACCACATTTTTTAAAGTACTTGTACTCGTTAAAAGTCGACCGATACCGGGAACCGATACCACGCTCTGAGAAATGTCTATTTTTGAGCGGCGTGTAAGGGGTTAATCACAGGCG
>JAQMYL010000038.1:32225974-32237604 GCA_030014365.1 Clarias pachynema
TACCTTTACATTTACATTCGCGGCTGTAGTGATTGAGACCAGAGAGAGCAGAGAAGGAGGAAGGTGGGGGCTGTTGTGTAGAATGATTTTTACACACCTGCGCACACATACACACACCAGTTTTCCCGATAGAGACTCACTCACACAAGCGCGCGCACACATATACAAGCACACACACACACACATACACACCAGTTTACTGATAGAAACTCGCAAACACATAAGCACGCGCACACATAGACGCACGCAAAATAGAAATTGCTTTAGATGCACATGTGGTCACAGTGTTATAGTTAACAGTACACATGCATGGATGTTGACTATACAAGTGATACGCATACTGAGATCGAGAATGGGAGACGATTACCCACAATACTGCTCGTATTTCAAGACCGCGCTCATTTACCGAGTTAAAATTCATCTCAAATTTTTGCTCGTCTTGCAAAACACTCGGTGACCAAGGTACTCGCAATGTGAGGTTCCACTGTATATTTAATCAGAGATATATTTGAAGGCTTTATGCATTTATCCCTTTAAGTTAATCACAGTCTTTGTTCAATTTTATCCTATTAAAATTTCATTTCAATTTATTACATGAAAGTACAAGAATAAGAGAACCAAATTAGACAAAAGAGCTTTACATTCAGTGTTTGGAGAATTTTTCTTCTTTCTGCCATTTTTTCCTCTGCTCCAGAAACTCTTAAGCCTCCAAAAAGTCCTCCTCTCTACTCTTAACAATTTTTATCTTAGGAGCTGTTTTAGCTGAGCTTGTGACGTTTTGGCTGTCTGGGTTTGCGTGGCATAAATGCAGGAGGCCAAGTGATGGTTGAAAGATATTCTTTTATTAGTTATCTTAAAGTCAAAACTGAAACAATACTCATTAGAGCACTATAGCAAACTTTAATACACGCTCTGTTACGAAAACAACCAAAATAACAATAACAGTAACAAATGCCAGACACTTGACTGAACTAGCGTCAGGCTATTTATAATCAACTTAATTACTCGCCTCGGTTCAGGTGCGCTCTTCTATCACCTGACCGAGGTGCATTTTGGGACATGAAGTTTCCCGTCAATAAACTATAACACAAAAAAACACAACAAAAAACAGTCTTTGGGCACTTTGGCACCCTCTAGGGGTTAACCCTTACATTTATAGCTAAGTTTGATGATAAAAATATTTTTAGGCTACTAATTAGGCTACTAATTTCTAACTTGGCGTTTGTATTTTTTTTTCATACGAAAATATAACCAAGCAAATAGAAATATGGATATAAAAAGCAGAGAGATTAGAACTAAGCATTAGTAAATCATTTTAGACACAATATATTGGAAATTTCCTCTTTTATAACAAGCACACAAGCTTATCAGCTGTCCCTTAATATCTCAGACCATTTGTAGCTGGATCTAGCATTATGATACCTCGTATACTGTATCTTGTGGAATTGTCTCCCTAGACCATTTTGTCACTTACTGTATTATACTGTAGTGTTTTTGTAAACTTAGACAGACAAAAGGCAGATGACATTACAGTAGCAAGCCAAATGCTCCGTAACCAGAGCTAGCTAGCTGACTGAGCTTCAATATTACACAACGTCCTGTTATCAGATACAGATACAAATGGTCTGAGATATTATGGGATAGCTGATAAGTTTGTGTGCTTGTTATAAAGAGGAATTTACAATATATTGTGTCTAAAATGGTTCACTAATGCTTAGTTCTTATCTCAAATCAGTTGCAGACTACCAATGCTATCAATACTATGCATGCAGTTTGTTTCCTGTTTAGCTCTGAACTGGTGCGAGGTCAACAATAGAATTGTTTATAAATAAAAGTAAATAAGGTTAAATAATTAATGAAATATTAAAATGGTCTGGGAAAAAAAGAGAAAAAAATGCTTAAAAATCTCAACTTCAGTATTCAGTTAGGTCAATACTTACACATGGAAAGTTCTCGGCAGACAACTGGCATTGAACAGACATTTATGTTTTACTGTATATGAGGTTGGCCCGTCATCAATGCTGTTTGGCCCAAATGTGGTCATGAGACACTGTTGAAACCAAAATATGCTACCTTCAAGACTTTTTTGTCATTTGGCTATTTACATTGATACTCACAGATGACCATTTCTGGCAAAGCAGTCATGATGGGCCAACCTCTTATAAACCATAAATCGCTGTCTGTTCATTGCCAGGAATTTTCCATTGACCTAACTGCATACTAAAGTTGTGATTTTTAAGCAGTTTTCCTGTCGTGTTTTTTTTTTCCGGATCATTTCAATATTTAAATGATTAACTTTTTTGCTTTTAATTACTTTATAAACAATTCTATTGTTCACATTGCACCAGTGCAGAGCTAATCAGGAAACAAACTGCATGCATAGTATTGGTAACATTGGTAATCTGGACCCTGGAGGTGCAAGGCGCTGTGCTGACCACTAAGCCATGTGCCGCCCTGCTAGTAACCAGAATAGATCAAATCACAGGACTGCTCAGGCCCTTATCATTACCTACACAGCTATATTATGTAAGTTTACATCTCTGTGGATATAAAATGACTATGAAGTGTGTCATTAGAGAGTATTGTGGCTCAGAAAGTCCTTGATTGATTAAACATGGTGTGGAAAAAAAAAAAACAATGTTAATGAAAAGCGGGAAGAGTTTTTATGATATCGAGCTGCTTCTATTCAAGCGTTCTGGATGTGCTTTAGCTTGGAGCATGGATTTAAGAGGCTAGCGCCGGCAAAAGTTAGAGCCAGTTAGAAATCCTTAAAGGTGCTGGTACGTAATCCATCTGACCAACAAAACAACAGGGTGTTCCCTTTTACTGGAAC
This sequence comes from Clarias pachynema, assembly GCA_030014365.1. Lineage (NCBI taxonomy): Eukaryota > Metazoa > Chordata > Actinopteri > Siluriformes > Clariidae > Clarias > Clarias pachynema. Next base: position 32,228,808 of record JAQMYL010000038.1, read on the forward strand.
AGGATTTATAGTGTTGATTTGGAAAACGAGAAAGGAAGATTCCTGACAACTTACTGTAGCTTTACTGGATAGGGAGATATAAAGTAGATGTTAAGCTGTTTTTGGTTTCCGTGCCTTCTGTGAAAATCATTGTTAAGCTCTCATCGGTTGCCGCTCTCTTGCTGTATATGGTTTAACGCTGTGCTGTTTGGGAGGATGCACTTTTCATTTCCTGTGCTTTTACTCAGTATTGGGTTTGCCTTTTCTTTGCATTTTTTATATATATACACATATGCGGTGGTACACACATAGGAATTTTCAGCAACTCTTATAACAATGTGACACAGACATAGAGATTTGTGCTGACAGAGAGAGAGAGAGAGAGAGAGAGAGAGAGAGAGAGAGATCATCTGAATAGCACTAAAGCGCTTCATGAATACATAATTCTCACAAGCATAAAATATATATATATATATAGGTCTAAGGCACTGAAGTGTTTCATATTCGGTTGAAACTTTAATTGATGATCTATATACAAATTTATATGAATATTTTCCAGCTATTCCAAATACTCTTGACTGACAAATATGGCACATGTCCAACATCAAGATTTGACTCAATTGGATCAAATTGTATCAGTTACCTTTCGTCTGCAAGTCACTTAGCGTCTACTTTTGCTATAAAACAGTTAAAATACCCTTCACGAGTATGAACTCCCCCTTTAATCACATTTCCCTCAGTATTAGCTCTCTGTATTTGATGAGCTTAATAAATAAAGTCAATTCAGATGCTTGGGAGTGAATAACGCAAAGCCGCACTCCAGTCGAGCGCAGTCATGCTGACTTGAACATATGAAGCAAAAGCACTTACGGGCTTTTATGGCATCTGGCATTCATTTCTCATACGGCATACACAAATCCACAGCATCACAGCAGCTTTGGTTTGGAGTAGAGAGCAACATCCTAGCTGGCACTGCACTGCAGCAAATGCTTGGTTAGGTTTCCACTATCCATTTTGTCTTTTTTTTCCCCCATCCATTACAATGTCACCGGTGTTCATCACACTTTTAACAAGGAAAAGTTACTACTTCCGTACGTAACCCAATTGACCCTGGTTGTGTTATCACCACACTTGAGGTTTTTCTTTTTCCTCGCTTCTTTAACCTCGGAGGACTACACAGCGTTATTATATACAATACTGTACAAAAGTATTTTTGCACACATTTTTTTTTATACTTTGCTTCCAAGGATCCAGACATTCTTGCATTTTTAATGTAGTCTTGTGGAATAGTTCTTCAGGCTAACGCTCTCATTTTCAGTCCAGTCCAGTCCCTGTACCTGACCAGTTTAAGAGGATTGTTTTGTTTTTTTTGTTTAGCTTCAGACTTCTGTTCTTGTCTGGCAGGAATGGAAATCGATGAAGACTTCAGCTGTTGTAGCTCATTTGCTTCAGGGTTTGTTAAGTTGATATACTTTTCTGCTCAACATCATTGTAAAGAGTTGTTAATTAAATTTCTGCTGTCTTCCTGTCAGCTCGAACCGGTCCGGCCGTCCTCTTCTGACCTCTCTTATCAACAAGACGTTTCTACACACTTCTAACTGTCAGCCACTGGGTGTTTTTTTTCCTTCTCATTCTGTGTAAACTCTGGAGACTGTTGTGCATGAACAATTCTGAAATACTTACTGTAAACCAGCTCGCCTCTTGCCAACAACCATGCCATCGTTAAAGTCACTTGGATCTTATCGTTTCCCTATTCTGATACTATAACATGAGCGTTAACTTTACTTTAGCCCTAGATGTGCATCTGCTTTATTTTATGCTTTTGATTTGTTTCGCAAAGTTGAATAATTGTATATTCTAAACTTTTTATAACTTTAAATATATTACTGTAATACACACATTCCTTTAAGCCAGTGGTGCACCAAACCCAATAAAATGAAAATAATAATAATGATAATAAATTCAAGATGAATCTATCTAACTGAAACTACTAACATTTTACCTCACAGCAAATATCTTATTTTCTGTGTTTTTCCTTTTTTTTCCCTTCCAGCACTGAAAGGCTCAATAATTATCTCAAATTTAACTGCCTGTGTTTATGGGTCCTGCAAGGTTATAAAGCTTTTTTAGAAAAACCTGCGTTCTTGTCACAGGTTGTTTAGTAATGATCTGCTGTGAGGTTAATGGGTATAAATTGTGGCAATAATACAGCAGTATCATGCTGCTTCGTGCTATTTCATCACTAATTATTGTATTAGATATACCTGCAGAAATGGACTGTTCGTTAAGCAAGATCTAAACAACTATGCGTTCAGCAAAACGTGCCCTCCACTGGGATTTGTGTAATCGCTTCCAAAGTTCAGTGTAATGCTAGCTGAGTTGTTGAGCCCAAATAGTTTTGGACCTCTCATTTTATTTGGTTTAAATGGCAAAAATGCATTCAGCATAATCTAAATTAGTACAACCTTGTATTTCATGCCGCTATGTGTTTTGTGAAGACAAAGAGTGCGATGGATGCCAGTTCTGATGTTTGGCGTTGTTCTTTGTACGAGGCACATGATGAAAAACTGAGCCAGTTGTCACTCGTCTACACGAACTGCCATTGGATATTTTCCACCATGCTCCGTTCCATTATTACTTATTGTCAAACATTTATATATCTGCTCCCAGTTCTGACTGTTACCACCACCACCGAGGCTGTGTACGGAGGGCGAATCGAGCGCTTTACACCAGCTGAGATCCGCATAAGGACACGATCAGACCAGGATAAATTATCTGTCAGTCTTGGAGAAAGCGATGGCTGTTACTGAAATGTTATCTGGTTTGAGTGTGACAAGTCCATTTCCTTCTGATTTGATGGCAATTTCATAGTAATGGCTTCTTTGTTTTTACTTTGGGTTCTCACCCTGTTGTCACCCAGAGAGCAGAAAAAGATTGACTTCACATGTTAACATGATGAAGCCATTATTTATTGAAGTGTGTGCATGCTTTATTGTTCCTTTTCTCTATTTATGGGGTGTGTGGGTGTGAAGCCAAGATAGATCGAGAGCGAGAGAAAGAGAGAATAAGATGTTACTTGGTGTACGGAAATGAAAATAGATGTATTCCCCTGTTCTTCAGATTTCAAGTCTACATGTATGCTAGGTGTAGAGCTATTCAAGGTCTAGTGTTACTAGATCACTTGTTTAAAGATTTTACATCTGCAAACTTGTTAATTCAAAACCTTTTCTTTTTTCTTTTGCAGATGGTGTCCACCAGGGTTCCATTTTCAGTCCAATATAATTTATCTTCCTGACCTAATTATTTGCCCTTGCTTACTATTATTTAATGATTTCTTCTGCTGTACTTCATTTTTCACAAATTAAAACTCTTACCCAGCGTATTTCAGCTGTTGTATTGTGTAGTCTAAAACCTGCTTTTGGTTTTAGTACCACAGTTTTTAAAGGGCAAATCAGAGTTAATTGAAGTTATTGCAGATTGTTACAGTCCGCAATCTCATGGCACACTCCACCTGACAATATGATCTGACTTACGATGTCATGTACGCACAATTACAAGTCACTCAAGTAGCCACTCTTTACAACCGTGCTAAGCGGAAAAGCATCTCAGAATATAACCCCATCTTTTTCTTAATTTTCATCCAACCAACCTTGGGTAGTCTGTGCCCATTGTAGGATCAAAATCCTGATTTTGGGTAATGTCAATACTCTGCCTCAAGGTTTGATGTGTTGCATTTTGAGATGCTTTCCTGCTTACCACAGCATTTCATTCATACCGTATATTTGATAGTTTTTGGTAAAATGATATAAATCATACTTTAGTTAGAGTGCTTCTTCATGTTAAGGTCAAATTTGTAGTACCACAGTTTCACCTAATTGAATCTTTTAGCAGAGCGACAGATACAGAGCTCACAGTGATGACAAAAAGATAAGATATATACAGAGATACTGAAAAGTAAATTTTTTTGCCTTGCCAGAGAGAAAGGAACAAAGAGATTCTAAAATTTCAGAACTACCAGGTCAGGGATGGGCTAACTGTGTGACTCTGGCAAATTTACCGGTTAATTTTGCATGCATCTACTTCAAAACCCTCATACAGCTCGACACGTAGGCTTGTGTTAAAATAAATTCTCTATCTGGAACAGCAGGGCTACAAACAGCACAGATGGACTTCCTTCACCTAGCTGCTTCCTGCCTGCACCATTTATTTTGCTTCATTCAGGTTTTCAGCCTGGTGTGAACAATAGAGCAATTATTCAACCATCTAATACGTCGATCCTACTGTGGTTAGGTAAAAACCAGTGGACGTATGCCACGGGTTTATCTTGTTGGACATTTTTCCCCATGCTAATTTTCAATTAAGCTGATTTTTTTTCTTCGACTGTTTGATTGTTTGCTGTATTTGTTCTCAGAACCATGTTGGTTTCTTTGGATGAGTGGAAGTCTTATTTAGAATAGAGATTAGATCACCTGAGAGGAGCCTGAACTTCATGAGGTGTTACACGACCGTTCTGCAGCTGCACTCATTTTCAGCATCGAGATAAATATAGAAGCTTCAGCAGTGTTTGTGTGTTTGTGTATGTGTGAGTTTCACACTGTGTCTACAGAAGGGATTGGGTGTTCAAGAGTGGGTGTTATGGTAACATGCGGTTGTGTTAGAAGACTGATAATCAGACTGATTATGCTTTTGGTACAGCAAATTGTACACCATTATAAGGAACTGAAAATCAATTGAGCTTTTTATGTAGAGAATGTTCTAGGATTGACTCTGTGTTTAGTAACAAATAATTACAGATGGACTTTTTTTTGTTGTTTAAGTGACTGGAGTCACTTAAATTGAATCAGTCAAATGGTTCTCTTGAATTCATTCACCATGTGCATGGCGCTCCAGCGCTGTATTATTTACTGATATCTCCAAATCCCTCAGTTTATCTTACCTATTGAATGGGCAAGGAGCGAATCTCAGTCAAAAAATAAATCAGTGAGGAGCAAATATCGGCCATGACCAGGAAAGTCAAATACTCCAGTGAGAAGTGAATCTTGTCCTAAACTGAAAGAGTCAGCTGATTCAAAAATGAAGTTCCTGAACAAGAGGCGAATGAACCTTGGTGATGACCACATGATTCATTGATTCAAAGACTGACCTGCTGAATGAGACAAAAGTGAATATCAGTCATTACTGAAAAACTCACTGATTCAAAAAATGTTGTGAAAGAGAGATGAATGAATCTTGGTCATGACCGAATGATTCACTGAGTTAAACAATGACTTGCAGAATGAGACAGGAGAGCATCTTGGTCATGACTGAATGATTCACTGAGTTAAACAATGACTTGCAGAATGAGACAGGAGAGAATCTTGGTCATGACCGAATGATTCACTGAGTCAAACAATGACTTGCAGAATGAGACAGGAGAGAATCTTGGTCATGACTGCATGATTCACTGAGACAAACAATGACCGAATAATTCACTGAGACAAACAATGACTTGCACAATGAGACAGGAGAGAATCTTGGTCATGACCGAATGATTCATGGAGTTAAACAATGACTTGCAGAATGAGACAGGAGAGAATCTTGATCATGACCGAAGGATTCACAGAGTCAGACAATGACTTGCTGAATGAGACAGGAGAGAATCTTGGTCATGACTGCATGATTCACTGAGTTAAACAATGACTTGCAGAATGAGACAGCAGAGAATCTTGGTCATGACCGAATGATTCACTGAGTTAAACAATGACTTGTAGAATGAGACAGGAGAGAATCTTGGTCATGACCAAATGATTCACTGAGTCAAACAATGACTTGTAGAATGAGACAGGAGAGAATCTTGGTCATGACCGAATGATTCACTGAGTTAAACAATGACTTGAGAATGAGACCGGAGAGAATCTTGGTCATGACTGCATGATTCACTGAGACAAACAATGACCGGATAATTCACTGAGACAAACAATGACTTGCACGATGAGACAGGAGAGAATCTTGGTCATGACTGAATGATTCACTGAGTCAAGCACCGACCTGTTGAAATAGCAATGAGCAATTTACGGTCAAGAAATTCTTAATCATGACCAAAAGATCCGCTGAATCAAACATTGACCTTTTTAACAAAAGAATAGCAGATCTCAGCCATGACTGAAAGATTTCCTGAACCAAACACTAACATGTTTAGCAAAAGGGGTAGCTTTTCTCAGTTGGAAAAAAACGACTCTTGCTGCTTTGCTACACATAAGAATGTCTACATGATAATAGACTTTTTGGGTGACTTAGTGGTTATGACCAGGTTCGATGTCCACTCGGGTTTGTCTGGACTTTGCATGTTCCAAAGACATACAGATCAGGCTAATTGGCGTTCCCAAACTGCCCATAGTGTGTGAATGTGCGTGTGATTGTATGTGTATGTGTGCCCTGTCCAGGGTGTACCCCACCTCGTGTCCTAAGTCTACTGGGATAGGCTCCAGGCTCCCTGATGACCATGTACAGTATACATGATAAAGTGATATAGACGTTGTGTGAATGAATGAGTAAGTAATAGACTTTTTGTACAATCTATAATTGTTCTTTCAGATAATATAATAAAAAATGCAATGAATTCGGATGCTCAGACAAAAAATCTTTATCCTATTTTTATTTAATTTAATAAATCCAGATGGTTTTAGTGAGTTTTTGATTTATGTGCACTAGCAAATAGGAATCTCCTAAAGTCCATTTTACAAACTATTATCATGAAAGTTTCTGAAATGAGAGCTAATGTCAGAATGACCCCAAACTGACCCTAATAGGCACCATTAGAAGATGATCATAGCTCCGGTTTTGCCTTTAAGCATGCTGGAATTGCAGACTCCAACTAAGCAGTGTATGTTCCCAAGCAACTGGCGTGCTTAAAAAATATATATAAATATTCATGCCTGTTATGCCTTACAAGGTCAGTAGGTCTATTAAGCACATGATGCTCTCAGCTAGCTGGAGATTGGAAATGGTACATCTAGATTGGGTTTTATAATTGAATGTGCATAGTTAAAATCTTTATTTCCAAATTGCCTTAATTAAACATTGATAGAAGAAATGGGTCTACTGAAATGGAGCTTTGGTGAAAAAAAGAAAAAAGTGCTGTCTGTATGTTGAAGGTCACAGGTAGCTGCAGTGTGTCTGCTAATGGACATTTATTAATGGATATGAAATTGACCTCTGTCAATGGGCCTGTCAGGTAATTAGTGTTACACTATACTGCTCACGTTTTTACGCACACATCGAGTACCATGAACGCTTTGCAGACTGGATCTCCGAGCTAAAACTGTTAGAAGTTCACAGTCTGTCAGCTTGAAAATAGACTCCTGCTGACCTTCTCACTTCCTCACAGTTGAGTAATAACGTGCTTGTAAAGTGATGCTACAAGTTGTTCGGCTTTTCACTCCTTGCGAGGCTGTACCGCTCGGCTTGAGTCGGAGACAAACGGCTCCAGCTCTGGATTTCACTGTTTCTGTCTCCATGGACACGGCAAGTGCCATTCATTAGGGTGCCTCAGCAACGCCACATGTTTTAACAAAAGGCGTCACCCGCAGCTCTCAGAGTCTTGCTTATCTCCTTGCAGGGAGCTTTTTCCTTTTTGAAAGTGGGCTCTTGGGCCATTTGCTTTATTTAAATGACTCAGAGACTCGCTCCTTCTCTCTGCTTGTACTCTCCTTTATTTCCACAAAAGCTCTTTTCGTAGTTGAGATAAGGTCCATTTTGTATTCATTTGAGAATTTGCATTTTGTCGTGCACTCTATTCATTCTCCTATAATTTCAAACAAATGTTAAGTGTTTTTTTTTTTTAACTTTTCCTGGACCGGATCACTTTTAATTCACCAAACTCTACATAAACCTGGTAACCACATTTAACATTTCTAATTAGACTAACTGTTATTGCTATATCGACCCTCCCTTGTTCTTTCCCAATTGAAGGTCCAGCTAGGAGTATAATGATATCCTCTGGTAATAAGGTCTGAAGTCGTCGCGGGACACTACACCTTTTTTGAAATTGTGCCAAGCGTTCCTCATTTCAGTCGGACATGGGGGTGTGCATGAATATCCCAGCATCCCTGCAGTTCATATCTGTAATAGAGCGGTTCTTTTGGCTGCCCAGTCAATCATGAACACTTAGAGGATAATGCCTTCTGATTAGGACTATTATTGGGTAATTTGCAGACGGTTTTGGTATATTAGGGACTTTTTATTCCTTTCTTAAAGCTGTTTGATTTTAACCGCTATGATTTATTTATTTATTTTTTAATAAAATGTGATTGGGGACAGCCCTGGATGTTTTCTGGACTCTCGCCCAGCTCTTTTTCTCTTTTTAATGGGTACTTAAGCACTTAAAGAAACAAGTTTACAGACATGGTTAGAAAGAAATCATCCCTAACTTTACTTCCACAAAAAACATTTCCATATTTTGATTAGATTATTTTTATGTACAGTACCAGTCAAAAGTTTGGACACAAGTTTTGGATTTATTTTTCTACATTCTAGAACAATACTGAAGATTTCCAAACTATAAAATAGCACATACAGTATGGAATTAGATAATTAAAGAATAACAGCAACAACAAAATTTGCATTTGCAAAACCCATCAAGCACCATGATAAATCTTGTTCTCATGAAGGGCCGTTATGAAGCCTCTAATCTCAATCTGGTTAGGTGTGACCATACCTAACTGTTATCTCTCCTCTTCTGGTCTCCCCTCTCCTGTTCTCTCTCCCCCTCTCTTTCTCTCTCTGTCGAGCTACACATGTCGTTCCTGAGCTGCCAGTGATCCAGACTCCCTCTGCCCTC
>JAQMYL010000038.1:32262439-32276845 GCA_030014365.1 Clarias pachynema
ACATGTATTCCGTCTTGCTGCGGCTAACCTTCATTCCTCTGCTTTCCAGAGCGTACCTCCACCTCTCCAAATTTTCTCCCACCTGTTCCCTGCTCTCGCTACAAAGCACAATGTCATCTGTGCATGCCCTGCTACTGTACCTGTCTGCAATACAATCGAAATTTAGCTTGGTCTGAACTATCAGCTGCCAGAAACTAGCCAGGATGCTAAAGTAGGTATCCAAGAAAACTTAAATGTTTTGTTAACAGTTGAATTACATTTACCTTTCGGCATTTGGCAGGACGCTCTTATCCAGAGTGACTTACAATACTTAGAAGTTTGTCATTGGATAGATCCGTGCACTGCTTACTAGTGCCATCAATCAAACACTGTTCTGTTCTGTTCTTGGAAGTTTTTTTGTGTGGAGGTGGGGGTGGGATTTAAGAAACAGATAGGCTTAAAATTACTTAAAATTGGGTCGTTACTTAACATTTTAAGTGATTGCATGGCTGTACAAGCCAAAAGTCAACAGTATTTATTGATGAAGCCAATACACAGCTTGCTGTTGGTAGAAACAGGTGGTCACATGGCGGAGACGGATCGGACGTCTGTAGTACAGTAGTTGGGTTCCGCAATAGTGTTTGAAGGTGATCTAGTTCCAGTTTCATCTGGCAGAACTGGAAGATTGTTCCTCCACACTGATGCTACTGGATCAGGAAGATAAAGTTATATTTAAACAAGACATAGCTTGTTTCTTGCTAAGTTTAGGAGCATTACATCTTCATATAGTGATTTATATATTACTGTTATCTATAACATGCGATAGAGGGTACTATATGTTTTGTACAATAAAGATGAATACTCGAGTAACTGACAGGAAACCCTACTGTGTGTTCAGTCTATTTTTGAAGTATGGCTTTAAAGGCTCCTTCTCTGTTATTGGACATTTATACTTATTTATATCTCACAGTATGTTCAGCTCTTGTGGACAGATGAAGTTGAAGTTGAAGGTGAAAACACAATTGGAGCCAACAGTGACTCAGAACTGTGCTTAAAGCTACATAGAGCCACAGAGCCACTGTGTGATCCTTGGGCAAGGCGTTTAATCCTCCATAGCTCCATGGCTACCTTCCATGGATGAGCATGCTCTCCTTTTGAATTTGGGATAAGTGAAGACAGTATTTTTGTTGCATAGTGTAATTATAGGGACAAAGTGAAATTAAAAATCCAGGGACGGAAAAGTGCAGAGTTGTGTTTCTTTCTGCTCTAACAAACCTAATTTAAGTCAAGCTGATTAACTGAATCCGGTCTGTTCAATGTGGGAAAGTGCAAACCTCTGCAGGAATGTTCACCGACTTAACACCCCTAGTGTGATCAGTTAATAAAGTGCATAATAATTATCTTTATAAGATTAACCAGGTGTGTTATGAAACAAACAACAACAAAAAATGCATAGAAACACAATGATGTACGTGTGAGCATAATATGTGCAGGACTTGGCAAGATCAAGTTTTCGCACTGTGCACACACACACACACACACACTCGCAGTTTTCATTCAATACGTTTCTATTAACACTAGTCTTAGCTTATTTCGAGGTCACGAGTGAGTATTGTATGAAGCTTGAGAAGCTGACAGGAATGAGTGAAAACACCATCAGTTATATTGATTGCACACTGAACAGATCTGATGAAAAGAAATAAAGATCTCCTGTTCTTTTATTCAATTAAATTACGCCAGTGTTCACAAAGGATATGTTCTTTGCATTCATAGTGGTGTTATGCACTTGTGTCTATATAATATTTAAATATTTTTCTTGAGTTAAAGTGTCTGAGACAGGTTTATCAATAGTGGTGGTCTAGACTATCGCTTACCCTTAAAATGGAAAATGTGGACTGAGGTAGCGGAGCACCTTTTGTCTCTGCTGTAAAATGTAATGCAAAGGAGCGTAAAACAAACGACACTCAGCAGCCACTTCGTTAGGTACAGTACACCTGTTTAACCGCTTGTTATCAGAACAAACTAGACACTGTCAAGACAATCTGCTGAAGTTCAAACCGAGAATGTGGAAGAAAAGTCATTTAAGTTACTATGAACGTGGCATGGTTGTTGGTGCCACATGGGATGATCTGAGCATTTTTGAAACAGCTGATCTGCTGGGGTTTTCACCAGAGGTGGGTAGTATCGAGCATTTACTCCGTTACATTTACTTGAGTAACTTTTTGTAAAAAAATTTACTTCTATGAGTAGTTTTACTGCACCATACTTTTTACTTTTATTTGAGGAAATTCATGAAGAAGAAACGCTACTCTTGCTCCGCTACATTCGGCTACACTCGACTTGTTACTTTTCTAACCATTTATTGTAAATGTGCAGCCGGTAGATTGAACTTTGAGCAGACGGTGCCACTCCTGTCAGCTAAGAACAGGAAACTGAGTCTACAATTCACATGGGCTCACCAAAATTGGACAAAAGAAAATGGGAAAATGTTTCTTGCTCTGATGAATCTTGATTTCTCCTGCGACAATCGGATGGTAAGGTCAGAATTTGGCGTAAACAACATGAAAGCATGGATCCATCCTGCCTCAAATCAACGGTTCCGGCTGGTGCTGGTGGTGTTCTGGTGTGGGGGAGGTTTTCAGCACCAATTGAGCATGGTTTAAATGCCACAGCCTAACTGAGTATTGCTGCTGACCGTGTCCATCCCTTTATGACCAAAAGATAATGTGCCGTGTCACAAAGCTAAATTCATCTCAAACTGGATTCATGAACATGACAATGTTCTGTCCTCAACACTGTACTCAAACGGCCTCCACAGCCACTAGATCTTAATGCAATAGAGCACCTTTTGGATGTGGTGGAACAGGAGATTCACATCGTACATGTGCAGCTGTCAATGAAATCCAACCCAGGACTGTTAATGCATTCCTAATGAAGTAGCCAGGAAGTGTGTGTGTGTGTGTTTCTGTGAGTGGTGGACAAAGTACACGAATCCTATGCTTAATATATTATTATATTTGCGATTAGACATCTGCTTAATCTACTCATGGAAACGCCTCTTATGTCATTCTGGGTACAGATCTGTTAATATGCGGTCATTTAATGAGTCTGACAGTAATGAACATTATCATGAGCAGTCAATATGCAGGTGAATCGTTTCTGTTAATGATCTCTCTCAAGATCCGACTCGCTGTAAAATAACAGAATCCGAGAGCAGTCATACTTTACTTTTAAAAGGGAGACTGTACTTTCTCTTCTACGCTGTAGTGTGTTGTGGATGGACACCGCACGATTGAACGAGGTAGTTGGGAGAGCTGGGTCTGTGGTTGCCGTTAAGCTTGACTTGCTGGACCTGGTCCTAGAAAGGAGGAACATGAACAAAATGCTGAAAAGCATGTTTAGTGGCAGACTTCTATCACAGAGCTGCTCGACTGACAGGCTCAGGAAGCCTTATGTTCCCAGGGCCATATGCTGCTTTAACACCTCTTTTTATACTGCCAGGGGACATGATGAGGATTCTTGGTCATAATAGTCCCTCAAACACTATTCATCCTACTGTAGGTTATAGATGTAGCTCTCCTCTGTAACTGTTCAGTCATATTTATGTATTTATTATTTACCCTAATCCGCATTGACTTCCATTCTCTCAGTCTTGCACCAATCACGTTTTTGCACTGCTGACATTTTTTATCGCTAAAATTTAGTTGCACATCTCAATTTGCATTATTCCGTCCACTGAATATTCATCCTCATTGCCTATATTTTTACATATTCATCTCACGCATTACATATATTTATATATTGACGGCATGGTGGCTTAGTGGTTAGCACTTTCGCCTTGCACCTCCAGGGTCCGGGTTTGCATGTTCTCCACGTGCTTGAGGCTAGTTGGATTTCCCAACTGTCTGTAGTGTGTGAATGTTGACCAGACGTCCTAGCACAGTTGTAAAAATAGAAATAAATACAATAGGGACCACTGGCCTCCACGGTGCCTAATTGGACTACAGAGGTTCCTAGATGGATAGATGGATGGATGGGTATTACATATCGTATCATGATTTAGAAGTGATTACTAGCTCCAGCCTGTATTGCTGGTGATGTTGCACTGTATTGACTTGTAGTGTACAGTAGTAATGCTTGACTTCTCATGAGTTACCAATTACTGTACTTAGCTAACTATCGAGATGAGTCACACAATGTAATCTTGGTAATGACAGATTTATTTAAAACACATACGCAATGAAAGGTTGCACTGCTTAGATTACCTATTTTAGAAAAAGACCACTGGCACAAAAATTGTCTTCGTGTTTGCTTAGATTTCACTGAGAATTATGGAGGCAGGCAGAGAAGGCATTTGAAAATGAACGGCTCTTTCTTTTGTTCAGCAGCATGAAAGAAAAACAAAGAAAATAATACACTTTTGAATAAGGCAATGGGTGTTGAAGTGGCTATTTAAAATCAAGACATTTTTTTTTTATGTCACTTAATATTGCTTAATATTGTACTCCGTTGCACTGATCTTGTAATAGTAACATTCTGTGTTTGCTTGGTAGATGCATTTAATAGGTACAACCAACAGGTCAAAGTAGGTGGTCTTTCGGCTGCTCCCGGCAAGGGGTCGCCACAGCTGACCATCCGGTCCGCAAACACAAGCTTGGCACAGCACACCATCTTTCTGATGCATCCCTGCCATTTTATCCGGGCTTGGGACCGGCACTGCATCCAGTGGCTGGGGTTTGGGCATTGGCTGGGAATCGAGCCACCTGTGCACCTACCAACAGGTACAGTAAATCAGCCAAAATAAAGTGGATGCTGTTCCTTGATTCTTGGCTTTTCTGCCACTCATAAGTAAGTGTAATGGTTTAACAAGGTGAAGTGAGGCATGGACACCAAGTTCCCCAAAACATACCGTGCATTGAGTGTCTTCTCAATGCAATGAAGTATCAGACACACTCTCTGAAGTCTCATGGCTCGCCGAAGGCAGGGGCATGGGTCCAGCTGGCATACAGTAGTACATTAAGTGTAGAGGTCTTGTGGTCGTGGCTAGACGAGCTTCGCTGAGAAGAAAGCACTTTGGACGGATAGACTGCTTTCTCTTTGGCGCCAAATCGCTCTGAAATAGGCTCAATCTGAACACATCAGACCACATGACCTTTTATACATTGCTCCAATGTCTAATCTTTATGGACCCTAGGGAAAGCTTTTTCTTCTTTTTTTAAACTGGTTTTCCTATGGCTCCACAGCCGTTTAGTCCCAATCCTGTGAGTTCTCATCACATTGTGAACATATGGAAATAAATAACTGATTTCTACTGTAGCTGTTACAATTTCTCCCTGTCACAGCAGCTACAGCAACAATATCTCATTACAATGGCACCTGGAAGTGGGTGGGATATACAGTATTAGGCAGCAAGTGAACATTTTGTCTCTGAAGTCGATGTGTTCCATGCAGAAAAAATGGGCAAGCATACTGTAAGTATTTAGGTGACTTTGAAGAGGGTGAAATTGTGATGTCTAGAGGACTGGGTCAGATCAACTCCAACAGCAGGTCTTGTAGGATCTTCCCAGTCTGCAGGGGTCAGGATCGACCAAAAAGGCTCTAAGGAAGGGAAACCGGTAAACCAGTCGCAGGATTATGAGTGGCCAAGGCTCATTGATGCACGTGGTGAGCGACAGATCCAGTGAAAGAGCTAGTGTAGCTCAAATTGCTGAAAAAGTTAATGCAGGTTCTCATGGAACACAGTGCACCACTGTTTTGGTTGGAGAAAGGGAAACCTTCTCAATATTAGGCAGGTGTATATACTTTGGATACGTGAGTTTGGTACGAGTCTCTGTTCTCAAGCCTTAGCTGATTCACATTGTCCTGTTAGAACAAGAACAAGGACATCTGGAGCTGCAATGCTTTAAAAAGAGACATCCCACCATGCGGTGTAGTATACTGTGTCCTTCAAAATGTACTGAAAGCCTATTTATCCAAGTTTATAGCCTATTAGTAAGAAACATCTCTCTCTCTCTCTCTCTCTCTCACACACACACACACACACACACACACACACACAGACTGCACCTTGTCTGGATATATCTATGTCTTGGTCTGTGTGTTTGCGGGTGTGGGGGTGTGTTTGTGCGTGCATGTAACACTCAAGGGAACTGTATTTAAGAAACTCTGGCAAGTGGAACAAGCCAGCTGCTGCAGCACTGTTATAATTCCTCAATTTCCCTGTTGAGTCAAACGCAGCATTGATGTTTTTGCCAAGTGCCCCTGTGGTGTGTCTGTCTGTGTATATATAGATGTTTAAATTGTCTGTCACTCCCCATGCATTTCCCAGATGAACTTGCCCTTGTCAGTTATTAGCATGACAGGATTACATCTAATTAAGTGCCAAGTCAAAGTGTTTGCGGTTCAAAACGGTTAAATCTGATTGGGTTTCCATGTATAGCAGGATCTAATAGAAATCTGCTTTTGGTGATCATTAAATAATCATCAGCAACAACAACAGTGTATGTTTCAATGTGCAGCGTGATCTCTTAATGGCAACAAGTATTAACAACAATTTAGTAATTGAGAGTTGTTTTGTTTTCTGTAAGTGATTAGATCAGACCTTTAAATTAATATTAATAATAATGTTTCATGTACTATATGTTTACATGTATATAATCAGATAACTGGATAAGAAATATAATTCAATATAATTCTTTTCAAGTCACTTTTGTAGGTCACTCTGGTTAATACACTGGCCACTTCATTAGGCAAACCTATTGAAGTTTTTGTTAATGCAAATATCTAATCAGCCAATCACACACAGTAGCAGCCATTCTGCATGTTTACATGGTCGTGCCAATCTGCTGAAGTTCAAACCGGGCATCAGAATGGGGAGAAAATGTGATTTGAATACAACAATACATGGTTGCTGGTGCCAGATGGGCTGGTATGAGTGTTTCCGAAATTGCTGAACTACTGGGATTTTCACGTACGGTACAACCATCTCTGGGGTTTGGAGAGAATGATGTGGGGAAGAAAGAAAATATCCAGTGAGTGGCAGTTCTCCGGGTGAAAATGCCTTGTTGATGCCAGAGGTCAGAGGAGAATGGCTAGACTGGTAACAGTAACTCAAATACCATCTTGTTACAACCGAGGTATGCCGAAGGGGGAGATTTTCTTTGCCCGCTTTGCAACCTTAGTACCACTTGAGCATGGTTTAAATGCCACAGCCTACAGGAGTCTTTTCCTGACCGTGTCCATCCCGTTATGACCACTTTATGGCCGTGTCACACAGCTAAATTCATCTCAAACTGGATTCTTGAACGTGGCATTGAGGTCCCTGTAGCCTCAAACGGCCCCCGCTGTCACCTGATCTCAAAATATAGAGCACATCTGGTTGGTGGTGGAATTGTTAAATTGTTAAATTGTTTCTCAGACCAAAACTGTGTTCTGGTAACCTGAACATTTCTAATAATAATAATAAAAACAACAATAATAATATAATAAAAAAACATTTATAATGTAGTACACTGTACGAAATATGATTTTAGCAGTGAATAGATTAATGACTATAAATTATGGTACAGTGAAACCTCGGATTACGAGTAACACGGTTTGCGAGTGTTCCACAAGACGAGCAAAGATAATATAATAATAATAAATAAATAAATAAATAATAATAAATTTTGACTTGAAAAACGAGCAAGTCTTGTTTTGACGCTGAGCGTCACGTGATCGCAACTGAGCCAACGGTTTTTGCGCTGCTGTATTGTGGGTAATCGTCATTACCTGTGACCACATGTGTGTCCGTAAAACATTTTATTTTGTGTCTGTATGCGTGTGTGTACAGCGTGCATGTAAAGCAAAAGCAAGTCTCATTAGAGAGGTTAAAGATCCATTCTCTCTCTCTGTAGCAGCCTGGTCTTTGTGTCTGTGTGCGTGCACGTCATTGGACACCGTGACACACACACACACACACACACACCTCCTACTTTCGCCTTCACAGACACGCACACACACACACACACACACACTCTTTCCCTCTGCTCTACACAGAAACACTGCTCTGTCACGGTTCTTTTCAAAGGTAAAGTGCAGGTTAATTTGTTTTATTTTTACGTAATATTTTGTGTTAAATTTTTTTTATGTATTTATTTTTTTGGGCTGTGGAACGAATAATTTGAGTTTCCATTATTTCTTCTGGGGAAATTTGATTTGGTTTACGAGTGTTTTGAAATACGAGCGTGCTTCCGGAATGAATTATGCTCGTAATCCAAGGTTCCACTGTATTTAACTGCAAAGAAAAGAAAGACGGAGACTTAGCCAGTGGTTAGCACTGTTTGTTGCCTTGCAGCTCCAGGGTTTGCGTTCGATTCCCCGTCTATGTGTCCAAAGTCATGCAGGTTAGGCTTACGGGTGTTCCCAAATTGTCCATAGTGTGTGAATGAGTGTGTGTGTGTGTGTGTGTGTGTGTGTGTGTGTGTGTGTGTGTGTGTGTGTGTGTGTCTGCTCTGCGATGGAATGGCACCCTGTCCAGGGTGTACCCCGTCTCGTGCCCTAAGCCTCCTGGAATAGGCTCCAGGCCCCTGAATACAGGTTAAAGCGATATAGACGGAAAAAAAAAAATTTCCTTAATATAACTTTCTTTCTTCCTTCCTTTTCTCCCTCCGTCCCTCTTCCTCCCTTTCTCTCTCTTTCTTTCTTTCTTTCTTTCTTTCTTTCTATTTCTCATACTGTACATGTATGGAAGCACGTGTTTGCTGCTTCCTGAGCAGATCTCTGTTGCACCTGCCATGCAGAAGGTCCGGGTTCGATTCCCAGCCAGTGCCCAAACCCCGGCCACTGGATGCAGTGCCGGTCTCAAGAGAGATTTCCTGTGCCAAGCTTGTATGTGCAGACCGGAAGGTCCGCTGTGGCGACCCCTTGACAACAACTTCATCAATGATATAAGCTCTGCTATTATTAGATTCCAGTAGACTAATACTTTAAATAATACCTAGCAAGATCTATTTAACTGTCTTTTTTCTTCTTGTAATCAAGTCATAGACAAGCAGTGCATAATTGGTTGCGGAAACACACACACACACACACACACACACACACACACACACACACACACACAGAGGATGATATAAGGTGCAGTAGTGTGTCTTCAGGACCCTTTGGGCAGCACCGCAGATATTAGTGACATTAGTGAGAGCAGGAATAAATCTAGAGCAATGAGTGGAGCAGCTGCAGGATAAAGCACCAGATGAACGTCACACTAATTAATTTGTTCTCTCGTTTCAGCCACCGTTGTTGTTCCTGTGACCCCTTCGGGCGCTGTCGCTCCCCGTATTCTCTCTCCTCATGGGCCCTCCGCCTTAGTTCTTAACAAATGCCTTATTGAATCCATGACTGACTTCATTTCCGTAATTAAACGTTCACACTGCCTTTTAACGGCTGAGGCGTCAGATCGCGCGCGGCCTCCAGCTCGCAGGGTAAATACCAACACCGAGACGCCATTACAGAGGCAGCTTGGCACGTCTCATACCTCCTCCTTCCTGTGATGGCTCATGCCAGGGGAGCTGCTCCACCAGCCGCCGGGTGCCATTAAATATGCATGGATGCCATTTTGGAGGCACTCACAGGTGCTTGAATATGTCTGCGCGCCACTCATCACTATGTGAGATTGAAAGAAAAGAGACTGCTTTTTACCTTAGATGACCAGCGTGATTCGAGCGAAGCCGTGGAGCGCGGCACAACGAAGAAAATTCCAGATTATAGCGTATAAATCTCTGTTATTAGTGAGAAGTATTTGTAGTAGGTGTAAGAGTAAATTGAAGGTAAATTAGATAACAAGTCATTCGTCACACTTGCAATCTTTTTTGCACCAGCCTGCCTTTGACAGACATAATACGGAGAAATCGAGCAATTCCGAATGCACTGTGAAAGCCCTACTGAATGCCAGCTCAATACTGTAAAAGTACTTTTTGTAAGAAACTTTGTAAATGTCCAGAAAGCCACAGAGTTAAAGTGTGAAAATCTCAGCGGATAACCGAACTTTGCGATCACATCAGCAATTCAGAACTGACATTTACTTTCTGTGCGAGAGAAGCACAGGATTGCAACGTGTCAGTCTTTATACAGCTGTCCATTGTAAGTGTTTAATGAAGCTGTGCTTCCTGTGGCTGCATACAGTGTGCATTAAGTTTTAACCAGTCTGCACCAATATTAACCAGAGAAAAAAAAAAAACACAAACCCCTGCCACTCTGAGAATAAAATACAAGTACTTCTGCATGCATGAGACTAAGCATTTCCAATTGCACCAGCATAAGAGTAAAAAACAACAACACCTGACTCCGCTAGCATGAGAGTAAAAACTTTCTCTGACATGGGGGCATCCCTATGTTCCCAGGATCTTATGTTGCCCTTCTCTATATATCACACAATGGAAATAATGGCACATAATGGCTCTCCATTTCACTCACTCATCGTCTTTATCCTGTATTCAGGGTCGCGGGGAGCCTGGAGACTCTTAGGGCCTCTAAGCCTTGGAGGCTTAGGGCATGAGGCGGGGTACACCCTGGATTTCATCTCATATCTAATATAGTACACCATCGTCTCACTCATTATGCCTCTTTATCTTGTATTCAGGGTCACAGGGAGGCCTGGAGCCTATCCCAGGAGACTTAGGGCACGGGGTGCCAATCCATTGCAGGGCACACACACATACACTATGGGCAATTTGGGAATGCCAATAAGCCTAATCTGCAGGTCTTTGGACTGTGGGAGGAAACCGGAGTACCAGGAGGAAACCCACCAAGCACTTGGAGAACATGCAAACTCCATGCACACAGAGACGGGAATCGTGTCTGGCCAGGAATCGAACCCGGACCCTGGAGGTGCAAGGTGACAGCGCTAACCACTACACCACTGTGCCGCCAGCTCTCTATCTGTTTGAGGAAATTAATAAACCACATAAAATGACAACCATTCCTTTTATTTTGTTTAAAAAGATTCAAATCTTTGTTCGCACAAGATAAAATAAAATAATCTGGATAATATTCAGGAAATCTTTTATCTTGAAAGGGATCACATTTGTCTCAAACTGAATAAGAGGATCAATATGTGTTAACAGAGGAAATAAACTAGGAACTAATTTATTTCTAGGCTCTAGGCTCTGGGAACATACTGTAGGTATGCCCCCACCCCTGGTTTCAGAGTAAAAACTTCCCACTCCCTCTGGAATGAGACTAAAAAAAAACATCTGATTCCGAAAGCCCCAGAGTAACAACTACTAACAGCATACGGGGGAAAAAAAACTCCCACTTCTACAAGCATGAAAGTTAAAACCATCCATTTCCAGCAGCATGAGAGTAAGAACCACTTGGATCTATAAGCTTCGGAGTAAAAACCACCCACTTTCACCAGCCTGAGAGTAAATCTGTCCATTAACTTGGGCACGAGAGTAAAAACCTCTTGTTCTACAGGCATGAGAGTAAAAAATACTCACTTCCACCAGCATGAGAGTTCCATTCAATTCAGTTAAATTTTATTTATACTATAGTGCTTTTAATATTGGACATTATCACAAAAAAAACTTTACTTTTTCTCACGGATGACTTCAGGACAAAAACGTAAGAGGAACCAGACTCCAAATGAAACTGATCCTCATTCAGATGATACCAAATACCATGACCATAACATAAATATCTTTGATAACCATGTCCTTTATGATCAAATAATGCAATTATATGACAGTTCAGTTAACATGAAGTCCACTCTTTTGAGATTACCCACTGTTGATTAATGTGAAGAAACTGTTAAAACTACTAGATTCCAACTGCATGAGGGTAAAAATCATCCGGTTCCAAAAAAATTAAGGTGAGAAGTGACCACTTCTATTTACCCCAGGGATTAGAGAAAAAAAACAACCTGTTCCAATCCGCATGAGAATGAAATATCACAGATTCCCACTAGCATGAGATCAGAAACCACTGTTTCGGCCAGTAAAACCCACCTGATCCCACCTGAATGAGAGGAAAAGTCATTTGATCTGCTGGGTTTAGACTAAAAACCATTTGATCTCATGCATATGAGAGTAAAATCCACCCATTCCCATAGGCAGAAAAGTAGAAACCACAAACTCCCACCTGATAACTCTGTAGTTGTTGGTTTCGGTGCCATCATTTCTCCCTGACTTCTTATACATTATTGTTAGACACAAGGAGTACCTGGCCAGTGGTTTCAGAAACTGGATATTCATGCCTCAACTAGTTAACTGGGTTTGGACTTGTGCATGCTCCTAACCCAAACAGACCAATGAAAATTGATGTTTAGTAACAGCATGGTTCTGGAGCAGAGCAATTCTACAGTACCTCCTGGCTTGTTTTTAGAAACTGGGAGAAAACCAAAGAAACCCAGAGGAATCCCAGATGCACACTGAGAGACCTGTAGTCTCCGTAGTGCTTTTGTGAAGACGCGGTGGGAGGGTGAGCAATCCGATACTTAACTGAGCACATTCAAAATAATTACTTTTTTGACTCCTAAACATGCAAGAATAATGTGAATAATGTGCCCAGTAAAACTGCCTTGAAGCGCTTTACCTCTAAGCTAAATGAATCCCTTTTAGGCGTACTTGAGTTTATACACTTCATTTTGTTTAAGTATTAAAGGTTGCGCCAGGTGGAAGATAATTGCTTCGTAAAAAATTGATCATTAAAGATCAGTACGCAACGGTGCACAGCACGGCCTTTTGAAATTATTTGGTTTGTTTGTCCTCCATTTGTTTGGTTCGATTGTAGTATCTTTCCAATTCTCACACCTGGCAGATTGTATAGCAGAAAGAGTTTTTCCCTTCCTCCCTGTTTTCTGCTGTTAATTTCTGTAGAAAATGGCATTTGTTACGCAGATGCGCCCAATATGGAAATTTGACATCAATTATACAGAAGCGTGTGCACTTGCCAAAATGCATCGGCCAGGCTGAAGTGGCGTTTTCAACGTAGCAGCAGCGTGTCCACCAGGAACTGTTTTCATTTATTTTGCACCCAATAGATTTTTTAATCATTAACAGTGATTTCTGATCTGTGGCTGCCTATAATCTACGAATAATAATAACAAAGGTGGACTTATGGTATTTGTTGGAGAGCAGTGTGGAATGGTTACCTATGTGTAACGATAAAAGCAGCTTGGTTCACGATTTCTTTCCTGTTTTAGATTAAAAGCTACTTGCACTGGAGTCAGAGCTTCATCATGAAGTGTATAGGATCGTGTCTTTGATCAGAAAGAACTTTGAACATTTAAGTTTAAATAGTCAAGAGACTGCATTGAATGCAGCGATGATTGTCCAAACTCCATTTCACAGTAATGTAGTAACAAGAATGGACTTGATTCTCCAGCAGCAATGTAAAGAATTCACAGGTTCAGATCCTTTTCATGAATAAATATGTTATTAAATAATATTAAGTCTATTGAATTCAATATTAAGTATGTAGTATATCCATATTAAAATAACATTATGTGTTCTAATGACATTAGAACACTCCATGTACTGTATATGTGATAACTACTGTAGAAGACCGTAACAATTTCTGACCAATCAGATTTGGAAATTCAACAGCAGTGTGGTATATTGTGAAAATGGTAAAATGAATGTCCCATGCCAGGTCAAGAGAAAAATGCATTTATAAAGACACACACCTAAAAGCCTTTAATTTTCGTTTAACCCTAACAGATACAGTGAGTAGCGTCTCATTTCTTAAACGGTCATGTCGGATGATTATGGAAAAGATGTTATGTGTTTTAGAAGAGTCAAATTGGCCTGTACTAAATAAAGTAAACAACCATGGAGACTGCTGAAATTACTGGAATTAAGTTAAGAACTGTCCAACACATCATAAAAACCTGGAAGAATAGTCCCAAACCAAGAAGTTTAGAAGTAGAAATCACAGCTTTGAGACCTCACAGGATTGGAACTATACAGCTGTGTGACTGATCACCAAAGAGAGGCTTTAATTCACTATGATACATAAAGATTGGACTTGGAGTGATGGACAAAGCTCATGTGGTCTGATGAGACCAGATTGAACCTATTCCAGAGTGATGGGCTCGTCAGGGTAAGAAGGGAAGCGCATGAAGCGATTCACCCAACATGCATAGTGGCCACTGTACAAGCCTGTGAAGGCAGTATTATGAGACCATAGGTTGCTATGGCTTTTCAGGTCTAGGCTCATCAACGTTATGCAGCAATACAGTTTTGATCGGAGTGCCTGCTTCACATCTGAAACGCTGACCTCCCAGGAACTCCTTTAATGGCCCAAACATGTGGAAATGGCTTGGAGCAAGGTCAGGACTGTACGGGGGCACGTGGCAATAACTCCCAACTACTGCTGCACGATTAATAATATCGCAATCGCAATCGCGATGTCAGCCTATGCGATTACATTACAGCAAATGTTGCGATT
>JAQMYL010000038.1:32350272-32361835 GCA_030014365.1 Clarias pachynema
ATATAAGGTATCTATTGGAGATGAACAGTAGTTCACTTGTGGTTTAGGAGTCCTACACTTACTCTGTAGTAGAGAAAGGGGGCGTGGTAAGACATGGATTTCCCAGCAACGTCAAATTTTAATTGCCAAATACGCTACAAAACTATCCTTTAAAAAGTATATGTCACAGTGATTATATCTCATTGGTCAAACTGAACTAAAGCCATAACCTTAATATGAAGTATGTTTTTATAACACACAAGCTATACACACATTAAGTAAAATAAAAAGAGTGTGCATATTGTTACGAGATATTATGTAGACAAAACGCAATTTGATGTGTTGCAAAGGCAGCATCAGTCCTCTTATGCCTCAACATGGCTACAGTACTGTGCAAAAGTCTTGAGCCCCTCCATTTTTTCATATTAAATTAAATGATATAGATTAAATCTATCCAAACGTTTTACTGCAACAGGCTGCAAAGTGCCTAAAGATCCAATAAAAAAAAAAAGGTTGTTTATAAAACAACCTCAGCAACAACCTCATTTCCCCTCTTGTCTGTTCCAACCACTCAGCATTCAGCATCACCAGTATATACAGTATAATCACCGGCCTGATCATCTGTCATCATCTTCACCTGTTTCTCACTGGTTCATGCCTTAAATTAGATGTTTTTATGATGGGATGCTTCATACTGTAGATCACTGCAGGGCTTAACAAACCAAAATATGCATCTTTAATTGCATCTCTTCCAGGGACTGGACTGAAAATGAGAGACAAGAGAAGAAAGTCCTACAGGAAGCCTGGAGAACTGTTGATCAAGACTACTGTATATTTAAAAAACACGAATGTCTGGCTGATTGAAAGCAAAATATGAATAAATGAGGGGTTATCAATACTTTTGCACAGTTATATACATACCCAAATAATAATAATAATTTTTTTAAAAAATCCCCTTTCATTTTCTGTCTACTGCTAAGAAAAAAGTTATTGATTTGGAAACTGTGATTGTAGAAAACGCAATCATATCCATAGTGTACAGTAACGCTAGACATTGCATTAAAAACTGCGAGCATTTAGCTCAGCCTCACACCCTCATGGTGCTCATCTGTAACCTTTCATCCTCAATGGCGTGTCAGATGAATTTGTGACAGATGCTCATACTGGCATATTTATCTCACTTTCCTATCTGTATCGCACAAACTTCTCGCCATTATTCGTTCCCGTCCTCCCCTGCGGTGTCCTAAAAAATCCATAAAGAGCCAAGACGAAGGAGGCTCCTGCATGACTACCATAATTAGCTCTAGTTTATGGTTCATTTGGGCTTTGCTTTATGATTCTGTTTTAATTAGCCTTTATTTTAGCCGTGCATGGCGCATCATCGCTTGTGTAAATATCCGTCTCGTTTTTCATCAAAGCTCTTTCTTAATTATGGTTTGCACCTTGAAAACGAGCCGATGCAGTGAAATGATTTAAAATAAAATAAAATCTTCATCCCTGTGGTGGTGGTGGTGCAGGAGAATGAATTTCATTTTAGTCGCAATATGTTGCTTGCTGGCTTTGTAATTTTGGAAGAAATCTTAAATATGTGGATCAGGGCTGGGGCTAATACAGGCTATAAAAATATAGAAATATGTGCGCTTAATCAAACACCTTCTTATAACGTTTATATATGTGCTGGAGGCAGAATGGACAGGATTGTTTTATTCGGCTGTCGATTTGATTTTTGTTCTGCTTGGATCGCTCTCGCCTGGTATACAGTATGTCCTCAGACTCTGCACCACTGGCGTTTCATTTTCTCCGCTCTCAATCTTCCAGAGATATTAGCGATGCTTCAATTGGAAAATGTCACTGCCAATGAGAAGGGAAGTCTATGAAAAATTAAATTTTACAGACGTGCATAATTTGGATTTCGGAGGTCCACCATGGCTTCTCCTACACTGCGGAGGAACCAGACACCCTCCGGCTGAGTTGTGTGTGTGTTCGAATATGTGTGTGTGTGTGTGTGTCCAAAAGTTACAATACAGTAATTGTTTGTCACGTAGGCAGCATATGACACAAGTGCAGGTAGACAGGGTTTTATAAAACTTCGCAAACAATACAAACATGTCATAGTCAGGGTGCAGGCATGGGTCAGGTGATCAACAAACAACTGGAACTAGACCAGGCAACCAGAAACACGATCTGTACAGTGCTCGGGAATGATTGCTTCCCCTCCTCAATTGCCCACATCCCCCTTGCGTATTTTCACTCTCCGATACAGCAGGTGGCAGTATCCACCTAGTTGGTTTGTGAGCTGCCATTAAACACAGGGAGAAGAAGAGACGAAAGCAGTTAATATACCTAATATTATAGATTTTTGTGGGAAAAAAAAACTACTTCCTTCTTTTATCAGAGATTTCGGGGGTAAGCACTGATGATATCATGTTCTAAAAAGTGGTCCATTTCCATGGTCAGGTAACATTCAGCCGTTCATATCTGATTTGCGCCATGCGCGAGTATGATGCTGCACTGTTCTCGAGAACACGTTTTGAAGTGGACTCGGGCACTGTTGTGTTCACACTGATCATGTGCATGTGGAAACAGGCCCGGGTCCCTAATGAGAAAACGCCCTTAAGTTTCTCTGGATTTCCTTTTGTTGTTCAGGCTGTCAGTGTCTTCTTACATCTCCCCTACACAGTGTCAAGCCCTTTGTCACTCCTTATTTGACAATATGTCCTATAGCCTGTATCCAGGCAGGTACTGATGCAAATTCCTTTCTCTTTGTTCTTCCTAGAACAAGTTAATTAGCTTTGTTCTTTGATGTAACAGATGTACTTGACACAAGGCGTTTGGCTCAAAACTTAAATACTGCGTCTATCCTGTGAATGAACCATAGAGAACATTCAGACACCAGCATGCATGCTGTGTATATATGTGTGTGTGTGTGTGTGTGTGTGTCTCCTGGCTGGCAAGCAGCAGAGCCAGGCGACAAGAGTATTGAGGCGAGGCGGACACATCATTTTAAACCTACAATATGAGTTTGTGAGCTTAGTCCTGCCTCATCATGTCTAAACTTAACCAGATCATAACCATGTTCATAACTGATCAACAATAGCGTTCAACTGGTAGCGATCACACATGATGTATGAAGAAAGCCAAGTTATCATCTTCATGATTTTTGCTATGGATAGCTACAGATTCAAAATCAGGACTTGACATGACTTTGAGACACTCTGACATCATTAGCCATGTTGTAGCAATGAAACACTGAAGCAGAGCTAAGGAGAAGAACGCCAGGGCTAAGTAAAGTCACGGACAAGCCGTCTACAGGCCCCTTTGGAGAGACCATCAGTGCCAGGTGACCCAGTGCCATTACGGTGCATAAGGAATGACCACAGACATGCTTATGGAATCAGACTGCAGACTCAGGGCAGACGGGTCAGAAATAGTCGACATATCGCTGTTAAATTTTTTAAATATTGAATTTTGAGGTTGAAAAAAAAATCTAAATATTAAGTTAAAAAAATAGGGAACTTTTTTGGGCAAAAAACTCTGCTTAACTCTATATTACTTTGTTAAAGCAGCTTTAACTTGTGCAGTAATTTAGCACTCTGTCATTTTATATAAGAGTCTGCCAATTTAGCCCATCTTGGTTTGCCAATTTTGTTCACTCTTTCTTTGCTAAAATGCTCCAGATGGAGCTCTCCTGTGCACAGCCCTCTTCAAACAATTCCACAGGTCCTTAAAAGGATTTAGATCTTAACCGTTCAAAAACTAAGGTGGAGTTTTTCCATCATCTTCAGCTGTCTTGGAGAGACCTGCAGGTTTTATAAAGCCATTTGGATCTGTCCATGATCTTGATTAGTGCCCCAGCCTGAGTTGAAGATAAACTGCCTGGTAGCCTGATCCTCCCACCTTCATGCTCCACTGTAAGTATGGCTTCTGCATAAGCGGTGTCCCAGGCCATGCATGTTTAAGATAGAAGAGATTCTTACCAGTATACAGTAGAGAGAGACCATTAATTCCTGTAGCTCCTCTATTGTTTCAGCTTGATAGATTGTCTGCTTGTCCTTATGTCTGATTTGGATCAGCGTCCTGTTCTTAGTAATGCCAAATTTTTTTTTCGTTTTGATGATATCCTTTTCCCAAACATCTTATGTTTTGGAAATCCTTTTGTAACCCTTTCCCAATCAATAGTCTTGCACAAGCACGAATACAAGCTTTAGCATCGATTTGTGGACTATGACCTTAGCAGATTGAAAAAGAAAAACTGCTTTGAAAAAATAACAAAGCTGTTTTTTATTGGGAGTTAATCAGCATCATTGTGTTGATGGAAGGTGTGTGATAATTAGAGTGTATCATAAAAGGGTGTACATACTTCTGCAAACACATGATTGATTTTTTTTTCACAATTTTTTTTATGCATCTATATATATATATATATATCCTATTATTTATCTTTGTTTCTTTCTTCTTCTTCTTTTTACATTTAATATTCACTGTGGACTAACATGCTGCATTATTGTTCCTATAGTAACAACTTACACAAGGACTTGTATAAAAGAGAGCACATCCCATGTGTTTACCTAATCACTATGTAATAAAAAAAGAATGTTCTTATTGCCAGCTAATAGCTGCATAATATACAGTAGACTCTGCTTATTAGAAATAATAATTTTAAAAAAAGCCAGGGAAGCCATAAAAAAGAAAGAAAAAAAAAACAGTGGAGCACATGAAAGTGAAATAGAGTGCTCAAAATGAAGATAAGTTAAAGGTCAGGATTTTTAGACTACATTATGGTGGGGCACTGGGACCTCCGAGTAGCTGGTGTAGTTGCGGAGTGCCAGGCATACCAAACGCTCCGCACAGCAGGGGTGGATGAGAGCAGAACAGGTCGTGCTCTCTCACAATGGGCTGGGAAATAGGCTCCAAGGCTCTTCTCTCTCCACTCAATGTGAACAATCGCACCGTGGCTGTTAGCTTGTGCAATTCAAGCTCCTCCAAGTGGACTGATAGCGATATCTAGAACGGGCAGGCTTCATGTGTTGCATGTACTTCCACTTGAGCGGCGATTTCCCAGTGCGGAAAAAAAAGCCAACAGGTTGGAAAACAAATGCTTTCCTGAAGAAAGTGGAAAACAAAAATTTGTAGGAGGTTCGAACCTGTATGGACGAGATGATACCGCATGTAACCGCTGGAAGGGAAGCAAAGAAGCTACTAGGAACAGTGTGTTATTGTTATTTTTTTTCATGGCTTGTTTGTTCATGACTCAATCATTTTTCTTTTGTTTGTTCTTTTCTTTTATCTTTCATTTGTGTGAGCCAGTAAATGACAATGAGAAACAAAAATTTAAAAAGCAAAAATATTATATGGATACCATTATTATGTAAATACATTATAAAAATAGTTACAATAAAAGTCCATTATATGTAAATACATTATAAAAAAGAAACAATAAAAAATAAATAATGTCATAAAATATCTATTGCTTAATGTTTGGCTTTTAAATCATAAGACAACAAAAACAACAACAACAACAACAACAACAACAATAATAATAATAATAATAAATTATTATTATTGTTGTAATTATCATTATCTTTTACAATAATAAATATAACACTTATTATATTTATATTTTATATTTTACATTATAATAATTTTATTATTTATTATATATTTTAAATTCCCAATTTGGTGTAGTTATTATGTAATAATTTCACATATTATTATTATTAGTAGTAGTAGTAGTAGTAGTAGTAGTAGTATCATTATCATTATTATTATTATTATTATCAATATTATTATTATTATTATTATTATTGTGAATTATTATTAATTATAAATAAATAAATACATTAAAAAAACACCCCTCAGCATGTTGTTTTAATAATAGAATTTGATTTCCTTTGTGTAATTAATTAGTTATTATTATTGGAAATTTAACCAAACATACACAAAAACAGCACAGCAAATTATTCTGAATCATCGGGTGGGAAAGATCTGTAAAGTTCCTTTTTTTTTTGGCGACAGTTACAGCATGTAAAAAACGTATTTGTGTCTTTTTCATCAGCTGGCTCAATTGCCCAGTAGCCATGGAAACACCGGTGAACGGGTTTGTGCTGAAGACAGGATCACGCTCGCCTCTGCAAAACTCTAGGAAGGTTTGCTCAGACCAACACGTAGCCCATTAATGTGTGTGTGTGTGTGTGTGTGTGTGTGTGTGCAGGCCCTTGCACACGTTGTGTCATCTTTCCCAGAGTCTGTTAATCTAGAATTCTTTTATGACTACAGCCCTCTCTTTCCGTTTTGGAGCATGTGTGTGTGTGTGTGTGTGTGTGTGTGTGGTCATAATTAATTTCACTCTCACTTCGCCCACATCAAAGAGCTGAAGACCTGCCCGCTCACTCATGAATATCCCAGGGGTGCTGCCAGTGAAGGGCCAGACAAGCAAATGCACAGACATACACACATACTCGCATACTCACTCACTCACTGTCTATACTACTTCATCCTATGTACAGGGTCGTGTGGGGTCTGATGCCAGGAGAGTTAGGGCACATCGCAGGGTCCATCCTGGATATTGTGCCAATCTATCATCACAGGGCACATACAGTACACTCACACCCACTCACACTATGGGCAATTTGAGAACGTCAGTTAGCCTTAATCTGCATGTCTTTGGACGGTGGGAGGAAACTGGAGTACCCGGAGGAAACCCACCAAGCACGGGGAGAGCACGCAAACTCCATTCACACAGACCCCGAGGTAGAAATCGAACCCACACCCTGGAAGTGCAAGGTCATTTGCTTATAGGCTCGTGAAATTTGGACACAAAATATTGAAAAAAATATCGCCTGAATATTTCAAACACCATAAATAATTAAAGCCATTCTGAAGGCATATAGGTATCCAACCAAGCATGAAGAAGGTGTACCTAATGAAGTGGCTAGTGTGTGTGTATGTGTGTGCGTGTGTGTGTATAGATATAGACATATAGAGAGCATCCAGAATTCCTTTCCAATGTTTGTCCCCCTGTACGTTTGCTCGTGATGACTCGTCACAGCAGGAGACGATGGAGATTTAATGAAACTCATCACCGGGACTGGTTAATTTGAACAGTTCGGATCAGAGCAGCCTTTAGCCCTTAGCCCGTGTGGTGCAGGGTGAGCTTGGGAAATGAATGAGCATAATTGAAGTTGTGAAGTGAAGTGTGCCTTTGAACGCTTTTGCACTACGTCTAGAAGGCGTATGTGGGAGTTTCGGAGAAGTGGAGGAGCGCAGCATTGGATGAGTTTCCTGCTTATTTGGCACATCTCACTTTACTTGCTTTACTTGCCGCGGGGGTGGAATGGTGGTGGAACAGCAGGTAGTGTTGGAGTGATGATGCTGGAGCTCTGGTAACTGTCTGTCTGGCATGATCTCGCATTGCCTGCGGGTACTCCGAGTTCCTCCCACCTGCCGAAAAAACATTTCGCATCCCATCGTGTGCAGTGCTCGGCTCAGGATCCAGCGCAGCCCTGAAGCATGCTTTTATTCTTGTTTGCTTCCAGTTCCTGGTCTGACGTCAACTTTATCCTTGGGTGCACCTGCGTCTAATCTTTCTCATCTGTTTTGTTGCCCTCTTAGCCTAGTTTGTGTATATTTCTGATTTATTAAGTCCGGTTTGTGTGCATCCACATCTACGGCCCTAGATCTCAATTCTATCGTTTGCAAACTCTTGCATGTTCGTAACTCACTCTGCCCCCAAGCTTTATTTTTTGTTAGTGTAGATCAAGATTTTTTCTGTCATTAGCCTCTTTCAGCATTTTTTTCGGCAGGTGGTGATTCATTCTCTATTACAACTTCATACTAATGCGCTTATTCGAAAACCTCATCATTTCTGCAGTAACAGCATACACAGCGACTTGTATTGACAAATGATTCAGATAATCTGAGGTCAATAACAAACTACATAAAGAGTTTTTGATCATTCATATGATGCAGCTTTCTGGAAGAAAATAACATTCATGACAGGAGTCTCCAGACCTCTGGGGTCTCCAGGGGTCTCAAATAAAGGAAAGAAAGAAAGAAAGAAAGAAAGAAAGGGAATTTTTCAGGATTGAATGTGACAATTCTACAAATAAATCAATTTAATAATGGATAAAGCATATAATGTAATGTTTGTACTAAGAAATAATAATAATAATAATAATAATAATAATAATAATAATAAGTATTATTATTATTATTATTTCTTACAAACATTAATAATAATAATAATAATAATAATAATAATAATAATAATAATAATTATTATTATGATTATGATTATTATTATTATTATTATTATTATTATTATTATTATTATTATTTCTTACAAACATTAATAATAATAATAATAATAATAATAATAATAATATGTGTCTAATAGGCAGTGTGTGCTATTATAGTGGTTGCAGTGATTTTACCCCATAACACCATTATACTGTTGACTGTTGATATTTCCTAAAACATCACACCCCAAGAGTAGAATGTGTTATTTTGCAGAATTGTGAAATGTTCTGAACACTGAAAAGATTATTTTTAAATGAAACGTTTTTTGACTGGGGATTCCTGAGGCGTTCCCAGGCCAGTGTGGAGATATAATCTCTCCATCTAGTCCTTGGTGAGGTGGTTGGGGAAACGGAAGTTTGGGGTTCTCTACTGGAACTGCTACCCCCGCGACCCGACTTTGTATAAGCAGTTGAAGATAGATAGATGGATGGATGGATGGATGGATGGATGGATGGATGTTTTTTTGATAACTGTCATAGTGAATAAAATATGTGAGAAATAAACATTTTAGTGACAGTTACATCAAAGAGAATTAAGCTTGCTGATGAAAGATACTAAAATAAAAATTATTTTCATGAAGCCATAAGCAGTGTCCTGCATTTTTGGCCCTATGAAAAGTTTTGATCACTCTTAAATCTGTCAGACTTCATGAATACTTTTTTGGCTTTCTTTATTGATTTCCTGGTTCCTTGCTAGTGCACCGTCGCTTGTCATTTAATTGTCAGAAAACACAAACTTAGAAAGAAAAACACAAAACACCCCCCCCCCACCCCCCCACCCCCAAAAAACAAAAAAACTTTATCTCCAGCAAGTGCACGGCACTGTTACTGGAGACTCCTTCCTTATAAAGCTTTTTCTTAATATGAAGCACCCATTATACCCTTCCCCATGTAACGTGACTAAATAAACTAATAATTTGTATCTATTTTGTCAGTTAATGCACATGATAGCTTATTTAGCTATCATTTTACTTTTAATGTAAAGGTGATCTGACAGATATATCAAGTAACAATTTTCAGTTGTACATACTGTACACAATATGTATTGCAATCTACTGTATAGGCTTGCTCACAAACATTTATCATGTAAAAAATGATGCACAAAAGTAAATCTAAATTTGTAGGCCTAAAAATCATTCTAATGAAAAATGTAATGGGTCAAACATTATTATTATTATTATTATTATTATTATATTTATTATTATTATTATTATTATTATTATTATTATTATTGCTGTTGTTTTTGATGTTATTTATTTATTTATTTATTTATTTTTACAGATTAGGGTTACAATTTATTGCATTCATGCAATTAATCAATTAATTTAAGATATAAAAATAACAAAATAGTATTCAAAATCTATTTTAAAAAATTATAATACTGTGCCATAACTTATCATAATATTTGTTCATGTTAACAAATTACAGTTAATGGAACTTAAACAAAAAATGTTGATAAAGTCTTGCCCAGTAGATATATAGTATGTAGTATGCAAATGCACTTCCTTCCTTCCTTCCTTCAAAGTTACACACATGACAGTTCGGCCTGAGTGAATATTACAAGTTGAGATAGTTCAGGTTAGTGAAGCTTCTGAATTCTGACATCAGCTCACATACAGATTACATCCGATTCTCTCACGCAGCCTAAGTTGTAGTGCCATTCTATTCTGTCTTGTCACATTCTCTAAATGAGACACCCTCCAAAGAGTGCCCGTGTTACACACTGAAAATGCCATCTCCTTCAAGACTCACATGGGAAGAGTGAAACCATGATTTAACAGGTGATACGCTTTATTATTTAAATGAAGCAGCAGTGCTGGCACATCCAGGCCATAACCACCTGTTTTTAAATTTTTTTATTGTGTGTAGACTGATGAGAAAAAAAAAAAAGATTTGAATAAATTAAAAAATTAGTGTGAAACAACAGAACGTGAAAACCCAGGCTCATTTAAAGTGATTAGTGAATGTTCACATAACTTAAGAAGTGAAAAACATAAGATCACATACTGTAGATCAGTGCTTCTCAATTATTTTCTGTCATGCCCCCCCTAGGAAGAAGAAAACATCTCGCGCCCCCCGCGCGACTATGAATAGTATCATTTGTCTATATTTTTTCATGATGTCACTTGAGGGTCTGCTACACTTCGTGTCTACACTTCATACTCATACTCTGTACTGTGTGCAAAGCGCGCATGCTCAGTGCAAACAAAACCTCTACACCACCGAGCGAATGCTCCCTGCGCACACTCTGCAAATGAGAGCGCCACTGCCCCCTAATGTAGTGGAGTGGTATTGCACTTTATTCTAGAACAGTAAAAAAATCAAGATAGAAAAAAAGCATGTTCCCCGAGGTCAAACGCGCCCCCCTTGACGGAGCCTCACGCCCCCCCTGGGGGGGCGCGCCCCACTATTTGAGAACCACTGACATAGATAGAGCTTGATTGTGACCCTAAGAAACTGTACATAAAATATTCTGCAGGAGGTGGGGTTATAGCGTTTTGCAAAACAATTTAAAAAAATCTACACTGATAAAATGAAATAAAATGATAAATGGCCATTTGTGCTTTTTAATACGTTTGTAACAAAAAGAAAGTTTCTTATACTTTTCTCTTTTTTTTTCTTTTTTCTTTTTTTTTTATAAACATGACGACATGCTGTTCCAGTTAAAGTATTCACTTGTGCATTACTGACTTCAGTTTTATCAACTACTGCTATAGGAATATTCTGAAGACCAACAGAGAAAGCCATGGCATCATCAACAAAAGGTTAACCAAATATGCACGTTCTTGGAGAAACAGGAACACAAACTCAACACTCTTTTCATTTCTGTTCACTGTGTTCATGAATCTTTTGAATTTTCTGCCATTTCTACATTCAAAACTTCAGAAAGGTGGGTTGGTTCACCAATCACTAAGGTTGGTGAAACATTATCTACATTTCATTTTTGGCAGTTTACATTTATTTACTTAATTAAAAAAAAAATCTAATAAATTAATGAGTCATTCATCTCTCCCTGAGGTATTAGCTCAGTGTCCTGCATCTGTCTCACTCATGCTGTCCACTCACCCTTCTTCAGGACAACTGGGTTTCGTTTACATGTTTACTCGACATGGCCTGCTCTGATCCTCAGGCTTGTATGAGCCATATGCTTTGGAAGCAATGCCTGAAACATGATGGACCTCCAAGGCTAGAAAGCTGCAAGGTGTGGAAAGAGAGAGAGAGAGAGAGAGAGAGAGTGTATGTGAATATGCTCAGTACCTTCAGTTTTCATCAAGCCTCAGTAGGAC
>JAQMYL010000038.1:32381654-32399122 GCA_030014365.1 Clarias pachynema
TTATTTGGATTTTTACAACATTATTGTTGAAATACACAGTCCTGAAAAAGGAGCGTTTCTTTTTTTGCTGAGTATATATATATATTTTTTGGTAGTCTTATTACCTCAGATGACATTTTTCAGTTCTTTCCTCAGAAAGAGAAATCTAGTCTGTGTGGGGCTTGAACGAGTGCACCAAAGTCGGGCTGTACAGTATGTATGTCTGACGTGGATATGAGAAGGATAGCCGAAAGGTAAGTGTCAGTGAGAGTGGACCTGTACCAGGATTTGTTAAAAATTCATCATTGAGAATGTTTGTTCAGATATGTACTGTAGGTAGACCGAAGGACTACCAACATCTTCTGAGCATGCCTGCTCATGTTTGGTAGGTTATCTAAAAATAAAAATCCAGCAGCGATACTGACTTAAAGTGCCTTGCCAGAAGTGTATCAGACTGCAGGTCAATGAAGTTTCAGTTGAATATCATTGGGTGCATTACCCACAATGCATTATCAGGGCCAAAGGGTTGGATGTGGCCCACGGGCTGTAAAATGCCTGCTGTGCAGTAATGTACAGTGTATGTGACATATAGAGACCTATGTGGTAATAGACTTGTTTGTTTGTTCAATTGATGTTATTTCATGTTGACGCATAACAATTATTTGTCCATGAGCAGTTTCATGCTCAGTGTCATGCTACACAGTTAGAGAGTGTGTAATTGATGTTACTGATTTGTTATTTAACATTTACATCAGTAAATTAACTGATTTGAATAATAGAAGGTATATAATTTAAAAATACTACTACTACAAATAATAAAAGGGAGACGCAGGATGTTTAAAGCTCTCTAGTTTATTCACAGAGCCTTTTCTTCAGTCATGTAGGTACATTCATTGCTACATCAAAAGAGCATGAACCATTTGCATGTCCTGTGGAAATCCGGGGAAACTAAAGAGATGGAAACAATCCATTAAGGAAGAATCGCCATATATGGACTGACGACGAAGAGGGAGAAGCCTGGGAAAGTGAATCTTTCAGAAAACAAGAGGTACTGCTTGTCAATAGCTAATGCAGACAACTGCCTGGAGTCCCAGGCTCTCCTGAAGAATGAAAAACTTATTTATTATTTCTAAGATAATGGTGATAAATGCAGGTCAGAGAGCCTCCTTGCAAATGTAACGCCCCAACACACTCTAAAACCACCTCTGGAGAACAGACTAAGAAAGTAATTCAAGCATTTTCCTCCATATTTATTTTGCTATATTTGCTAATTCCAACCGTTTCAACAGTTTCAATTGCAGCAGCATCCTACGCTTAGCAAACTTTTAAACTGACGTGACCCAAGTTAGTACAGTTTATAAACATCAAGTTGTAAAATTATAGCTAACTATAGCTATGTGCTTTACTGCTCAATCACTTATTTTGTTTTTCAACTTCAGCAACACCAGCTTTATTATGAACAGAATGGTTAATTATTTATTCATTCATTCATTCATTCATTCATTTTTATAAAATCACTCTCCTCAGAACATTGTGTTGCGTTGTATTACTTTCATGTAGTATAGAATCTACAGGTACGTTCCAATCGGCCTGAAGTACCCTGCGAGATATACTACACAGGATGTTCAGCCGTGTTAAGTGTGATTCCACAAACCGCAGAGCGCGAAAATGTTCAGTTCAAAGGGAATTGCGAACATTGTAGGGAACAACAGGTCTTCACTTCACCAGAAAAGGGAATGAAAAAGTTCCCATAAGGCAGTGTGTCTTGTTGGAATGTGAAAAACAAATGGAACCCAAAAAAGGATTTATATATTTGTTATCATTATTATTGAGGACAACATCATATTAAAGAACACAAACATTTACATTTTAATTTAATCAGGTAATCCTTAGTATTATTTAGACTATAATTGGTACAAAAAATTAATCTCTGTATCTTTTATCAATTATTATTATAAGTAATCAATAATTTATTTACAAGTTATACACATTTCAATGGTATGTTTTATAATTGTATTAGTTTTTGTTTTAATAAATATTCAATATTTAATGTCCGTAGTGTGAAATTTTCACGGCAGCAGTGGCAGGTATACAAGGGGCTTATGCTACCATGGTAACGCACAGAGGAAGTGACGTCTGCGCTGGTGATTTCGCAGATTGTTCAAAACTCAAATTGTTCAGTTTTGTCAAGAAAAGTCTCCTTCACTGACATTCCCTGCAAACAGAGCAGGAAGTAGGGAGCACCTTGTGAATTACACTCTGGAATGGAACACAGCCTGGCATCTTCTTGTCGTGTTATTGCCCGCCCCTTTATCCACTTCATCCAATCAGATCTCAGCTCACCTGAGTATGGTGCCTCTTACACACACACCTGCACCCTATTACTGTCTCATCATGAGTTTGTTTCTCTGCTTTAGTAATAAGTTTCTCATCCAGCTGTCTACTCCTGATACTAAAAGGAAAATGTCCAGTACATATAAACTTGATTTAAAGTAGAATCACAGAAACAACCACCGGGAGTGCATCACTCCTAAGGAACACGAGAGTCTGGCCCTGATCATTTTCATCATCCTGATCATCACTGCAGCAGGTAGGAGCTTCTCTGACCCTGAAGCTAGCCATGTGCTTAGACCAGTGTCTCCACTCCTTCCACATGTCATCCTCAAACTACATTAAGCCCTAGCACTTGTGTTCTCCTTTGCTCTTTTAAATGATGAATTTCTAAACTTTGCGTACTGCCTTCAGCTGTTTGCATATTTCTGAAAGTTTTTCATTTTCCAAATGACTAAATGAATTTAAAAATAGAGATGCAAATTTGTCGCTCTATGCATGGAATGACAAAGAAGAGAGTTTATGTTAAGGCTGTTTTGGAATGAAATTTTATCACATGTGCCAGATTCTTTGCACATGATACATAGTATTGGATAGTTACTGTATAGTGATTTATTTTTTATTTTTTGCTTGAATAATTTTACTTTTTGAATTCAAAAAACTGCAGTGAATGTTTTTCCTTCCTCTTTATCTTTTTTAAACTACCAGGGTTAAAATGTCCTTTATAATGACCTTTAAATCCTACAAGACATTTTCCCAACATGTCACACACTTTTTTCTTTTTACAATCTATCATGATTTATCCTTTGTGTCCTTTTCAAATAAAAACATTTATTTTACAGTAAATATTCTCTCAAGCACACATTCAGTTAAATTTGATGCCGTATTGTGCCAGTTTAAAGAAATCACATTAGGAAGAGATTAGTGAGTGATTAAAAACCCTGTATGAATAATCTGAGCAGCAAATTAACAGTAAAAATGTCTACTGTGTGGAACACTCTTCATAACGGTTCATAGCATCCAAAAATATGCAGAATTCTTTGTTTGGTGTTGATGTCGTTACAACTCAAAGCTTTGAACTGGAGCCATTGTCAAGATGTGTGGAGAAAATCTGAGAAGATGGCTAAATACAGTACCACCCTACGCCCTAAACTACTAAATAATGTGCTCTACTAGACTTTAAATCCACAGCTAAATCCCACCTTGTGCACTAAACTACTAAATAATACACTGTAATATATACCAAACCCATTGGTAAATCCCACTCTTCATGAAACTACTAAATAGTATGCTTTAATAGATATTAAATCCATGGCTAAATCCCACCCTGCACTAAACTACTCAATAGTATGCTCTAGTAGGTTCTAAATCCATGACTAAATCCTACCCTGTACTAAACTACTAAATAATACACTCTAATAGATAAAAAAATTCATAGATAAATCCGACCTTGCACACTTCAACTACTAAAAACAGCATATGGTGATATTCACGGGGATACCATACAAACGCCCCGCCTCACAAATTTTAAGAACTTCAGAATTAAAATTTAGCAAGAAAGTTGCCTCGGCATTCAAGTGAACGAACCAAGGCAAACCGAAAGCCGGCTGTGTATGTCTGGAAGCCATTCAAAAAAAAATAAAATAAATAAAAATTATATTTATATTTTATAAATATATTTTGTGATTTAGTGAAGAAATAATACCATGGGTCCCAAAAATGTTAGCAAGGAATGTAGCAAGAAGAAAGGTGAGTCACATTACGTTTGGTTTTTAAAGCAGTTGTGCCAAGAGGAATCATAAATTAACATTTATTGAGTTTTAATGTCTGTTCTTTTCGAAATGTTCATCCATATATTTGTGTCTTGTCTAAATATTTTTATGTACAGTACAAAAATATGATTATAGTGTTGGAAATTGGTAATACTGGTAATATTTTTGGGTGGCTGGACCAGATTATCTGCATTTACATTATATCCTATGGAAAAATGCGTTCTTTGCAATATGGATTTTCACCTTAAGAAATGCCTCTGGAACGGATTATATTCGTATGCGAGGTACTACAAAAGTGAGTGGCAGGTTTGTAGATTTTGTAGTCACACGGATGCACACGGTGAGTATCTAGGTCATTGTCAACCGGTGACAAATTAGAGCAGATCTTGATAAGTCTTAACAAATCTTAAGAGTTTGACATGGTTTTTACTGGAGTTCAAGGTCCTTAGCATTTCATAGCAAATTCATAACCCACAGTTAATTTAAGGCATGTGATGTCACAGAGCGGCGGGAACAAGAGCAGTGAAGAATTTAAATTCAGGACGATTCGGTGCACTCTAGCAAGAAGTTTGTGTTGTAGCAAGAAGCAACCTTAGCAAGCGTGCTACCGTAGGATTGTGCAATATCTATCACTAGAACAATGGACCAGCGGAACCAAGTCAGTACTGCTCTTTCTGTCAAAGCACATTACTGTAATTTGAAACTTCTGCCGTTTGAATGAATCAGGTTGTTATGAAGATGAACAGTTATTGCAGGACTAGTGTACTCCATATGGAGTGTCACTTCTCTACCTGACTCTCTGTTAAACAATTAATTTGTCAAGGGACTGCATCTTTGTATGTATGACTGCAGTGCATTTTTATACATTGTAAAATATAATATTTGGTATTATTTTATGTGAGCAAACGCATCTTAATGTTTGACTGATTCTGTCACATCATCATGTTCAAATAAACCTTTTAGTCCTCCTTAAAACATTTACGTTCTGTTCTGACAGTTGCTGCGAACACGGCAGATGCTGTTATTGCAGTTGCTATCTAAGCTATAAAAAGGATTTGTGATTCACAGTATGGCAAAACTAGTGTTACGTGGCTAAGACTAAATTATCTGTGAACAGACGAGTCGTGACAGTGTGACTTGGCTTTTATGAAGCGCCATGTGCTTGATTGATGTAATGTTCCTAATCAAATTATCAAATGGCATGGTCTTGACCTCATGGGGTTTACAGGATGTGGCTGTTTCCTTTGTGTCTATGCATATTGATTGAAAGTCAATGTTTAGTATAGAGCTATTAATTAGGGGTGTGAGTTGTTCCCCCTGTCTTTATAATGTGTGCACGCGCATGTGTGCATGTCTTCTAATGAGCAGGTGACACTGCCTTGAAGCCAGACTAGTGGTGGAAAGAAAAAAAAAAAAGGGTAGGAGGTTGCTCATTATTTACTTCAGCTTGGAGTCCAGTGTACAGATCAGGGTTCAAATTAATATGTTTTCCTTCATGAAATAGATTGTTCCGTCACTCCCACGTCCTTGAAATGAAAGAGCACCGGGGGAGAAAGAGAGAGAGAGAGAGCGAGAGAGAATAAGGTGCGAGACTGTGAGATGTGAGATTTGGTCTGGAAAACAGCAGGATTTTGCGAACAGACAGAGATTGCAGAAGACGGCACAGAGGTAATTGAGCACATTCATAATTTAGAAGCTTTAGAGGCAGAGGTGAAATTTTGGGCCTTTTCTTCTTAACTTGTTCCTTTCAGCAATGTGCCTAAAAAATAAGAAATAAGAAAAAGCTGTAAAGAAAGTTTTCTGAAAAAGTTGTTTATAATACAGTGTGTATGCGAGACGCCACTGCAGTAATTACCTAAACATTTCTACTGCTTAAAAACTAGCAAACTTTTTAATTATCATTTTCTTGTAAGTAGATTTACCCTTTTCTTTGTTTATCTAGAGATTTTTTTTCAAAATGTAGAGTTTTTTTTCTTTCTTTTGACACAACTATCAGTTTTGATCATTTTCAGTTTAATATATTTGCTGACATTGATAATAAATATAGCTAAACAGTATTAGATATACACTTGTCCAATACTGTATATAACATACATGTTGTATTTATGCAATATCTCACTTGAGGCGGTGCTGTTGTATTAAATATCAGCACGGCTGTGATACAGCCGTAGACACAAGGTTGCAGCCATGCTGATGATCAGTACAGTAGCACGACCTCAATTGTAATATTGCTATTACATTATACCACAGTTACCAACACCTTCTATTATCAACAGGTTATGATTTGTTTGTTCATTTAACCACTACAGTATGTTGCTCTACAAAGAAGTAACCTGGCAACTAAGAGTTAGTTATCAACAGTTAATGTAATTAACAGGGATGAAAGAATTTTTTTATTCTCACCTGTATTACTGTACAGTAGATAGTTGAAATGTGAGGAGAATAAACCATGAAGGTGTAGACGGACCTGAGAAATGCACAAGATTTACCTTGTACAGTATTTCCGCTTATTCCAGTTTAGAGTATCGGCTAACTTCTGGAAGTCTGAGGTTGAAACCCAAATGGCATTAAATGCAAAGTTAATACATAGTACTGTAGGTTGTGAGATTATTGACCTACGTTCACCCATGCTGTGACTGACAGTTTGTCTGACAGTTAAACATCAGTGCTGTTATGCTTTATATTGACACTCACAGAATATCTCTAATGTCTAATTCACATTAATGAACTCTTACAAAATCTATTATTTTCCATTTACCTTTTCAGAAAGTAGGAGGCTGCATCTAATTATTGAAAAAAATTTGGTTAAGATGAGAGGATAAAGGAATTTCAATCAGAAAGGGGCGGGGCTTTAGTAGGTGTCTGCTAGTATCAGGGAATTTAAATCACCTACACAGGTAGTTGTGTAGATTGTTAAATCTGGAATGGAGGCGTTTCTGCTGTTTTTAACACAGAAACAATTAATAAATAAAAACATGTTTTGTATTGTTTTTAAGCTACAATGCTTGATTTTTAACATGTCTGTATGAGGTTTCAAAATCTGGGCTTGACTTGGGATTTCTGGCTTGCTCAGCCTCAAAAGGTCATAATGTTGTTTTCTCAACACAGTGAGTGATTTAGATCTATTTTTCAGTCCTTGCTCAGGAAAAGCTATTTTTATTACCAGGGGAGTGTAGGAGTGCCACTTGGTAACATAATAGGCCCCTTTTCGAGCTGTCAATTAGAGTTAGAGAGCTGATCCTCCACGCTTCTCACACCATCAGAGACCCTACAACCCAAAACG
Source organism: Clarias pachynema (assembly GCA_030014365.1). Classification (NCBI taxonomy): domain Eukaryota; kingdom Metazoa; phylum Chordata; class Actinopteri; order Siluriformes; family Clariidae; genus Clarias; species Clarias pachynema. The sequence continues at coordinate 32,389,020 of JAQMYL010000038.1, forward strand.
TTGTGCGATTTCCCAACCTGATAAACATCGCTATTCTGCTGTTAATTGGGTTGATGCTTTTTGCTTATTGTTGTGAATGTTGAGGTTGGGCTATAATGCCTCCTTGAGGTTTAGAGCTCTTGTATAACAAAAAAAAAGGGCTACAGCTCTGGCACTGTGTAAAAGACCTAGGTAGAAAATGATAGACCAGAAGGCATTGCTTGAAGTGGCAGTGCATTGCAGGTGCTCCCATTACGTACTGTATAGGCTTAGATCAACTGTGTGTTAAATGAACTACAGTATCTAGCAGATAAACTGAATGTCTGCCAAATAAAGTACAATTCCTCAACTTGACTAATACTAATGCTTTCTAAATTATGTTTTTTTGTATTAAATTAATCTATATAATAGACAAGGTTTTGTCTGTACATTGGTCAGAAATTGCTTTTTCAATATCTTTACTTTTAATTTATTTGAATGATCCAAAGCCAGTCTAAGATAACTGCATTTGTTTGCATGATTTACAAACCGGAAGGTTTTGACAGCGTAGTGTGTCTTAAATCGACCACTGGACAGAATGTAATGAAATCAAAATGTTGAGTTTAAGCGATATTATGTACAGGTGTGCGCTGAATTTATCATAATAATCTATTTTCAAATAATATACTAGTGCGCTCCTTGCTCGATGTAAACAAACACCTGCACCAATAGATATTAATTAGAAAAGCTAAACTAAATATTTTTAGTGGGATTAGTTCATTTTTTCACAGCTGAAATAACAGCGCTGAAGTGGTATAAGTGAATTTTAACGCACTAGAGTAATTTTTCTTTATCTGATCAAGGTTTTTGATTTTCATCTGTGATTCACTCTCTGATTACTGAGCAGGGAGTGTATTTGGCTGGTGATGGAAAAATACAACTTGGCGTAAACAAGGCATGAGATACTCAACCGTACAGAATGTGATTTCTTTGAATTAATACGTTGGACAGAAAGAAAGACGGACAGATATGTTCATGCTTTAACCTGAAATAATAGTATCACTAATTACATTAAAGGTGATCAGCTTATTTTTTAGCTTTAAGCTTTTAACTAATTTTTACAAACTCTTTTCCTGTCTACTATAGGCTACTATAGGTACTAACATTAGTGTACAATATGTAGGGAATATTTCATTTGTAGTGCGTTCCATGGTAGGGGGTCTACCATAATTCAAGAAATCCTTACAATCTGGGGGCTCGTCCGGGATACCTCTAATCAAGAGAGAGCTGCTTTTTTATTTTTCTCTATAAGGATAGTGTGGAAAGATTTTATTGGCCAACAATTGTATTCAAGTGTGAAGTACTAAATACCCAGAAGGCCTCTGTTCAAGAGGCCTTGATCTGCTCGCTACAATAAAAGAGAAGTTGCCTAATAATCAAATTAAAATTTTATTTGTCACATACACAAGTTTCAAGTTTCAAGTTTTATTGTCATATACAGATAACAATGAGGCATCATTACTGTAATGAAATTCTTAGGCTCGTGTTCCCCAACTTTACATAAACATATAAAATATAGGAAGAGGAGAGAAAAAAATAAATAAATAAAAATAAAAAAATAATAATAATACAGTCACACACAGTATGATATCCTTACTACACTTTATATGATACTACATAACCAAAATTTATCAATGAAGGTTATAACTTTTTGAATATTAATTAATTAATTCCATAATGTATACATATATTATCAAACGTCAATGTTTAAAATCATATAGGTTAATAATCAAATTAATATTTTAAGAAGAATAGGACTATTTTATTAATCAAAATATTAATGATCAGACTTTTAAATAAGGAAAAATAATTATGCAATAATAACAATATTTAAAATAATATAATCTAATGCAATAAAGCTTTGACACAATTAATAAAAATTGATCCCAACTGTACTTAGTCAGGGTGTACTTAGATCCTAATTATTAAGTCCAATGATTATTCATTATAATCTTCAGATCATAAAAAGAATAAATAAAGTATAATAAAACTAACCAAAAAAAAAAAAACTGATCAATAAATTATTTCAATAACTTTAAAGAAAGTTATTGAATAGGAATAGGAAAATAGGAAAATAAGAATAAGATTATTATGCATCTTAGAAAAAGCTTAAAACTTTCTCCGACAAAAACCCAAGTCTTCACAAGCAGTCGTCAATGTGGTTAGGAAAACAGGAACAAACCAAACTTTCTCCAAAAAAGGGAAAAATGAAAACAAGATCTTTTAGGCCGACCCAGACATGAATAAATATGAGATGTGAGGGGAAAATTACATAATGGGGAGGTGCCACATCAATCTGACCTGAACAAAATTAGCTTAGATCTAATGAATATTAAGTAACTATTTGACTTAAGGAGGAGCAAACAATGATGTAATTGCTAAGTAAGGGTATATAAATCATGTAAAATTGGGGAAGTGGGGATATCTTGCAGAATTTTTGTAGGGCGTCTGTTGGCTTCTGGCTGGCCAGTCCAGTGCTGTCCATTTACTGTACTTTTGGTTGCAATAAACTTTTTTGCTCTTTCAATACTCAAGTAGTTGTTGGGTTTGTGTTTAGAAAATTGGTGCAGTTTACAAAATTTTTGCCACGACAATAGAGCAAGCACGCTCCCTGGTTTTTGGTATTTGAACGATGTATGGGGGAGGATTGTCTTGTGGCTTTTACGCCTGTTTAGCGCGCACTTGCTTCTGCAAAGTTCCTGAAACTGAAGCATTGTGTGGAAGCTGTATTCTGTTGCCTGCTCTTTGTTGTCTTTGTAGAGCTCTTTTGTTGTCTTTGTTGAAGTGTTGTTTGTTGAAGATATTGGTTCTTTCTGTCGTGGGTTAATTCACATTTATAAAATGGGTAATAAGACCACAACTACTTATCCGAAATCCTTCCCATCTGTGCCTGTCTCTCCCCTCATACCCACAAACGCCTGCTCACCTGGGAGCTGCTCCAATCCTGAGGAAGCGGGGGGAGCCTCGCTGGAAGGGTGTTCCTCTGGAAAGGGAAAGACACTCAAGAGGGTGTTGGAACGAGCTCCTGACAGCCCTCTTTCAGATCATCCCGAGTATACCCATGATTATGATAATCCCATGTTTTCTCCATGGGACCATAGGGTCCAAAAATCCTTCCACCATCCGTAAGCATGCTGAGGGACATTATTAAGATGCTCCCTTCTCCCAACAAACCTTTGCATTTTGTTGAGGTGCTAATAAAGGCTTCTAGGCAATGTCAGCTTGTGGGTGCAGATTATCGCTTTATTTTGCAATCGGTTTTTGGGAGATGGGTACAATGATGCTGATTTGATAAAGACGGTAAAATGCTTAGACTCTAAAACAGACAGATGGGCTGTAGTGGAACAAATTGGAGACATAGACGGGGGGACAACGGAAAAAGAAGCAATATGACTTTCTTTGGGGTAATACTAATGAGGCTATGAAACTCTTAAAAGATGAGCTAACTGTCTATCTTCTCTCAGATCACCAAGCTAGCCAAGATCTGTCACAATTGTAGACAAGAAAAGAGTGAGGCTACGTCCAAGTTTCGAGAGACCTGGACCCTGTTGGGTGGTATGCCCCTTCCTGAGGCAGACCCTAACCCACTTTTCCTTACCACCTTCTTGAATAATTGTCGACAAATTTGAGAAAATTTGTCAGATTGTTCTACAATGACTATTAGAAGATTAGGCGAGCGTGTGAGATCAATGGAAGGAGATGGTATTTTTGAAAGCAAATAAGTGGCATGTCTGTTTGTGGAGAGTGATGTATACAGAGGTGGAAAAAAAGGGGGTTCGAGGAGGCTGTGGAAGAGGAGGTCTGCAGGGTCAGAGTGCACCCCGTAGATCTGGTAATTGTTATTACTGTGGTAAATAAGGTCATTGGGCTCGTGAATGTGGCACGAAGGCCCGAGATGAGGGACGTGGTGGACAAAATGTGTATAACCAATTGAATGATGGTCAGTGGCATGATGCTAAGCATGTGCTACAGAACCTTCAAACACCACACATGACGGCTCAGAGATTGTCTGGGTATGAGATTATCCTTTGTTCTACAAGTAACTTGGAGATAAAGTCCACCTCTTCTTTTGACACCCTCGGATATGCTCTGGCGCGCTTGATCAATGCACAGGATGACACGCTAGTAGATACAGATCAGGACTGCTGCTCAAGATTATTCACTCCACTAGTATACGTCCTGATCTGTCTTCAACCCCATTAACAACTGGGGGCACTCTGTTTGTAGATGGTTCCTGTTCAAAACCGTATGACGGGAAGTTCAACTGTGATAATGCCGTATGTGCACTACCAGATATAACCATTGAAGCTTACTCTCTTCTCTTCTCACCTGCTCAGGCAGCTGAACTTTTTGCTCTAACCCATGTGTGTTCTTTCTGAAGGAAAAGATGTCATTATAAACACTGATTCTCGTTATGCTTTTGGTATCGCTCACGACTTAACGGCATCTGGCAATCCAGGGGTTTTTGTTCTGCTGAGGGAAAGCCTTATTTCTCATTCTTCTCTTGTTCAAGATTTAATAGACACATGTCATCTCCCTAGTACTCTCGCTATCGTAAAAAATAAGGCTCATTCCTCTGGTGACTATGGAAGTGTGACGCAATTCGCTAGCTGAACGTATTGCTAAAGAAGCAGCCCGAAAACAGATTTTCTTTCCTGACTCTGATTCTAATCTGATCAATACATGTTCTCTTGCTAGCTCTTTGATTTCCGATTTAGATTTACTGTCTTTACAAGCTTCAGCCGTGGCGAATGATTCCACTTTTTGCCAAGCTCAGGGTGTCTACGTTGCATCTGATGGTTTATGGTATTGTGCTGATGGTCGTTTGTTCCTGCCGTCTCATTGTCTTCCGTTCCTCGTGCGCAAGTTCCACGGTGTTGCACTTCGCGCACAATGGGGGGTTAAGGAAGATATGAAAAAACTCTTGTGTATGGCCAACATGCTTGGAACAACTGGTTCATTAATATCTAGATGCTTGGTGTGCACTCAGAATAACATGACAAAGAGTTTAGGTAAACACGAAAGATTTTACGCATATGCCTGCATGTGGCCCATTCAAATATCTTCTGGTTTTGGTCAACAAGATTTCTAGGTGGATGGAAGCTTTCCCGTGTGCTCGAGAGAATGCAAAGATGGTGGCCCGAGTCCTAGCGAAATAAATAATACCTCGTTATGGCGTGCCCCATGCTATTGACAAAGGAACACCTTTTACATTACAGGTACAGTAACACAGAATTTGTGTAAATATCTTTCACTGTCTTGGCATTTCCACATTCCTTATCACCCACAGTCATCAGGTATAGTAGAAAGAACAAATAGGACACTGAAAGAAAAATTTACTAAAGCAATGCAAACCATGTGGAGTTTAAACTGGGTTGATCTGTTACCTGCTGTTCTTGCTGAAATGAAAATGACATCAAGAAAAGACATGCACATGTCACCACATGAAATTATATTTGGCAGACCCTTTCCCGTGCCACGGAGGAAAGGCAAACCCGCGATAGGAACAACTGATCTTGATATACATATTGCTGAATATTCTGCTGCTCTAATAGACACTCTAACTAAACATTATGAACAAATTGCTGATGTGACTCCAATACCCTCAACAAAACCCACACATCCTTTTAATGTGGGAGATACTGTTCTGGTAAAATCTTTGACACCCATAAAACTGGGAGATTGTAAACGTGTTGGACCAGCAGAAATAATCGCAATCACTCGTACTGCTGTCCTAACTGATCTTTTTCCACTTTTTTGATGGGTTCCCTGGATCCAGGCGGGACAAGCAGAATACAGGCTGAGCACTGAATAGACAAAAGGGTGTACCATAATTCAAGAAATCCGTACACAATATATTTATAGCACTGGCAAATTTAGTATCTTAAATATGACAAAATAAAAAAAATATATTAATATATATTTGTGATAATTGATGCATAGTAGTTTGATTTTGGGCATTAATTTACAGAAGAAATGTAATAATCTTGATAATCTTGTTAGTTTAGTAAAAGAAAATAATTTTTTTTTACTAAATTTTACATTGATTTTGTCCAAATGTGCTTACAGTATGTAGAATCAGATTTTAAATGGTTTACATCACCACGTTTGTACACATCAATTTCTAAAAATCAGTACTTTTTTTTTTAGTCTGTTATATTAATGTTTGAATAGTAATTAGTTATTCAGCTAATGTAATGATGCTGAATAAAAACAAGAAAATTTAGTGTCTGTCCATGTTAGCTGAAGCGCTTTAGTGAATGAGCGACATTATTGGGTGGTTTAGTGCACTCTGTGATTAGCAGGTACTCTCTCTCTCTCTCTCTCTCTCTCTCTCTCTCCCCTGCTCTCGCTCTCCATGTCAGTTTTTTTATGTTACAATTTTGTGAATATGACAAGAACTTGGTTTTTAACAATTTTTCAACATACATGTTTACAGTATGATAACACGTTAATGTTGTTTGGTTTGACCAAAAATAAATGAATAAAATAAATAAATAAATTCATATTCCTGTTGGCTTCCTTTAACAATCACAATGTATATATTACATAAGCTTAGAAAAACCTAGCACAAACATAACAAGCATACATTTTTAAAGTTAGGTCCATGAATCAGAATTAAACATTCCATGACACACCATTTAAAGATAATATAGATTATAATATGGTGAGTGGAAGTGGTAATAAGGTTAAAATATTTATTCTAGTACTTATAGTATTTTATATACTGTAAGTCTTTTTGTTATTATCTGGCTTGACCGATCACTTGGATGGATTAAAGTTAACCCTTAACTCAAACATAACTTCAGAAATAAAATAAAAAAAGAAGTGTTTTTAAAATAGTCAGAATGTTATTGCATACATTTAAATAATGAGCCGAATAGTTATTTGTTTAAAAGGATTATGTTCTGAGGGGGTGTTTGGCATCAAATTTATTTTGCAGCCAAAGGTGTCCCTTGCTGTGAACAGCTTGAAGCCTTGAGCTAAAGTAAATTTTACATTTTCCAAATGAAGATTTTTTTTTTCTTGTTTGATCAACTATAATTGGTAAAATGTAAAAATTTTAAAAAGAAGATTTTAGCACTTCCTAGGGAAGTCAAACACCGCATGTTGCATGAGCTTGATCCCTTAGGTCTTGAAAAAGTCATCTAACGTGACTAAATTCCCTTTTAAAGTAATGGAACAGTGATGAGGAAATCCCTGAAGTGTAAATGGTTAGAGCGAGACAACAAATGTGCGTTGAAAGCAATATTGCAATGCAGGGTGTGTCTAATGGCTGAGATTTACGATGTTCTCATTTGTTTGCGTGAGCTGCAGTTCTGTACTTCTGTACTTAGTCCAGAACTGGCTGGATAATGCCCTCTGTGCTGTGATATGAATAATGCCAGAATGAGACTTTTGCAGCATGAAAAAATAATTTGCCTTAGTCAGTCATGCTAAGGGAAAGAAGAGTGGACAAAACTTAGGTGCAGTGTCTCCATTCACAAGGCAAGCAAAATTTTTCTACGTATTTATTTATTTATTTATTTATTTATTTATTGTCCGGAAAACATTAATGGAACTTTTTGTAACACTTTTCCCGAAGGACCCTTAAAGATCAAAGTGTTCAGTCTGATGTGAGGTTTGAATTTTCCTTTGCCATTTGGAAAGACTTTTTCTAGATTTTCTGTATACTAGAGAGAAAGAGAGAGAGATTTAAAAGAAACAAAATGAAAAAAGCAGGGAAGAAGTGCAAAGAGACATGGGGCGGGGGGAGGAATCTATTTGTAGTTCTGTTCAATGCATAATGCAGGAGTGGTGTAATGTGTGAAGAGCTGTGTTATTGTGCACTAATGGCAGCTTGCTTTCGTCAGTAGGACTGTAAACACTCCACTTGTTTGTCTTGTACATGGAGGAGTGAGAAAAAGACAGAAGAGCCCATGTGGGAAAGCCCATCAGAATCCTGGCATCAATGTTCAATATTTTAAACATGCTTCAGGAAAATACAACATAAATATGTTTTGCCAATCAAATACATCAAATTGATGGATAGTAACATGCCATTAAAAGAACAGCCTTGTATTCAGCTAGGAGGTGAGCAGAATTGTTCTACAGTTGAATCTACAGTTTAAGTTTGCAGATGGTACATGTAGGTTGAAATCATTGAAACTGATCCACTTCACAGATTTCATGTTAACAAACTATAGTTGGCCAAACAGTTAGGACAGCTACTTTATGTATGACACAACGGGAACAACATCACCTAAATCCACACTAATATCCATAATATTGACCAATATTGACATAACCTGAAAGGCTGCTTAGCAAGGAAGATACAACTGCTCCGAAACTGCCATAAAAACCCAAACTTCAGTTTTCAGCTGCAAATGGGGACAAAACATAACTGGAGAAATGTGGAGAAATGTCCTCTGTTCTGGTGAAACTATTTGCCCATAATACTTTGTGATGATTGGTGTGGGGGCTTTGTGTGGGGGTGCTTTGTGATGATTGGTGCACTTTACAAACTTTAGATGGCATCAAGAGGAATTATCATGAGATTATGTAGATATATTGAAGCAACATCTCAAGTCATAAGTTAGGAAGCTTGGTCGCAAATGATTTTTGCTAAGTGCACAAGCATAATACCAAAGTTGTGTCAACGTCTTAAGGTCAACAAATTCGAGCTCTAGAAGTGGCTCAACCTCAACCAACAGAAAATTTTTGTGCAAGGGGGTCTACAAACCTGATTCGGTTACACCACTTCTGTCAGGAGGAATGGGCACACATTCCAGCAACTTATTGTAAGAAGCTTGTGAAAGTCTATCTGAAATGTTTGACCAAAGTTAAACAATTTAATGGAAATGCTACCAAATACTAGTATGTAAACTTCTAACATGCCAGTCACTCTTCTATCACTCACCCATTGTCTATAAGCTTAATCCTGTATTCAGGGTCGTGGCGACCTAGATCCTATCCCAGGAGACTTGGGGCACAAGGCAGGATACACCCTGGACAGGGTGCCAATCTATCGCAGGGCACGCACTCACATGCTCATTCACATACTACGAGCAATTTGGGAACACCAATTAGCCTAATCTGAAGGTCTTTGGACTGTGGGAGGAAACCCACCGATCACGTGGAGAACATGCAAACTCCATGCACACAGAGACGGGAATCGAGCCTGGCCAGGAATCGAACTCGAACCCTGGTGGTGCAAGGCGACAGTCTAACCACTACGAAATAATAGCTGACATACTGTAAATACTTTTTTCTGCTATTATTCTCAGATTTCACATTCTCAGAATAAAGTACAGTAGTGATCCTAACTGACCCAAGAGAAGGATTAAATGTCAGACATTGTGAAAAAAATATCTTGGATGTGAATTTCTGACTTTATTTGTACATGTCACATTATACACAATATTTTTAATTTGTATTTTGTATTTGACTCAAGTGTCAAGTGGCTTTCATTGGAATTTCATCCATACATGGTTCTAATAGTACAAATGAAACAATGTCCCCCCAGGAACGTTTTCCGTATTGTAAATCTTAATGAAAAGCGGAAGTGGTTGAACAATTTTTTTTTCAGTACTAAAATAGCTAATCACTGCCCGATGTTACTATTTATTTAGTAACATTCAAGCTTCTTAGTATATTCTAAGAAAACTATAGTTTGTCATTTATTTGAAACCAAAGTTATCGGCATAACAGACATGTAGCTAGCAATCAGAATGGGACCAATACTCAAATAATAAACTATATCAAATAAAGGAAAAGTATGTCTAGATCCAACATCAGAGTTTTAGAAATCACTGGGATCAAGTGACCTATACAAGATGCAGGATAGGACACACGAAAGCAACGCACATTTTTACTGTCAGGAGAAAACCCACCACAATGTTCAGCATGCAAAACCAAGTTGTCCATTAAACAAATTTTATTTGACTGTAACTCTTTTACTCCTTTAAGGAACTTGTTTTACACTGTTGACACTTTTTTTTTTGTTTTTGTTTTTTGGGGGGGGTGGGGTTTCCAATTTTCTCCCCTAATTTAGTCGTGGCCAATTCCTCCCCGTCACTAGGGGGCTCCCACATTAAGGCTACCAC
>JAQMYL010000038.1:32424161-32439578 GCA_030014365.1 Clarias pachynema
CCACCCCTGCCCCCCAGCTTTTACGGGGGGGTTAGGGTTAGTCTTTAAACCCAGTAGTACCCAATGTAAGGATATATCTTACATTAAAGTAACCCAGTAACCCAATATAAGGATATATCTATTGATGAAAACGTATGGACAAGAGCTCCTGCTGCTGTCCAAAGACATGCCGAGTAGGCTAATTGGAATTTTAAAAATTCCCCATGGTGTGCGAGTGAATGTGTTTGTGCTTATGTGAGCCGCGATGGATTATCACCCTGTCCAGGGCAAACACAGCCTCATTTCCTGAGTCCCCTGGGATAGGCTTTAGGCCTCCTATGACCCTGTACAGATTAAACGGTATAGAGAATGACTGCAGAAGTTAAGACAAAACAAACAAAAAAAAAGCCAAAGCTCGTCATAATCTTGAAAAAGGTGCACTAAAAACTCATCTGTTATCCTTTAAAATACTAAAACATCTCTTTACAAAAATCACCACCGTATCTGGAACTAGTGTTAGTACCTGCCATTGATGGCGCAAAGTGTTTATAAATAGTAAAAAAATTACAGCTAAAAATAATGTAAGCTGATCAGCTTTAGTGTAAACAGAGATGTTTTACGTTGAACTCTGTACATGACTCTGTCTTTCTGTACAGCAGAACTGTAACATATTCAACCTTACAAAATGTTAGTTCTTTGCATTTATATCTTACGCTAAGTTATATTTACAGTAAACTATCATGTTGATTGGCTCTTGCTGAGTGACAAGTATAGCCACATCCACGTTCAGGGCAAAACAGCGCTACATGTATATTATTCTGAAAAAGGCTGCTGTGAGGTAATTTAGCACAAAACTACTCCTAACATCCCTTCTAATCCATAAATTTATGGCACAGATTTAACTTTAGGCAAATACCAAAGCACTGGCAAAGTTTCATTAAATTCTGTAGAGCCAGTTTTGCGTGATGCTGTGACAAAATCAACTGGACAGACATACAGATATACAGACAGACAGACATTTTTTTGAGACTGTTTTTGGGTCCTCCAATGTATGAAATGTAAAGATATCGTTGAAGGAGCGAGTTCTGACCAATGTACAGAAAAAATCTTTAAAAAAAAATTATTTATATAGATTTCAGATTTCTATAGATAGATCGGAATCAATAAAGCATCAATCTATCTATTCTTTTTTTTGTTGTTGTTAAATAACAGGATTAATTAATGTCAAGTGACTTCAAGTGCTTAAAAGAAATCACTACGGACTCATGACCAACTCCCCAGCACATTTTCTGATCATTTCTAACAAATTAGGGACGTTTCTTCTCTCTTATATTCTCTCCTCTCATCTTCATGTCCTCGCCTCCTTGCCATCGCCTCAGCAGATCCATCACAGGGACACTGAACCCGAGGATGTGGCATCACACCGTGACAGCGGCCAACCGACCGCCTCACGGTTCAGATGGCAGATTAAAAACGGGAGCGCACACACTCGCACGTGCGCGCACACACTCACCGGAGCTGCCCTCAGAGTGATGCTGATGAATGGTTTAGCTAGTCGCTCTCACCAGGCTGTACGGTGTCTATATGCCATGTGTGTGGAGGCTGTATGTAGCGTGTTCCCGCTGGGAAGTGGGATTGAGAGCCTGTCACTTTGGGTGAGCCATCACTTTTCATATCCAGCCATCTGCGTTCAGAGCGAACCTGCTGGGGCTCCCATTTATTTGAAGAAAAGGAAAACACCACCTTGAAAGACATCAAGGATGCTTATATGGAATTATACTGTATGTGCGACGTGTTCAATGATCCTGGTGCCGCTAATTTAAGATGGATTTCAAATCACACGTTTTAAAAGCTTCTAGATGTTCGAGACATTCGTGGTTTGTGAACACAGCCATGCTGGCACTTTGAGAAGAGGTTTCCTTTTGTTGAAAAGTCTGACATTTCCTCATAGTACTCCATCACAGCAGAATTAGTAACGCTGCAATTGAAACTTACTCCATCGCAGAGCTCCCGCTCACTCGTTCACCCGTAATTTAGTGCTTTAATCTAAAATTATAGTGCGGGATCTTCTGCTTCCGCAGGCCTGAGGCTTTAATTATATATCAAACACTGTCATTTAGATTGGATTAGCAACAAATAGGAAGAATGAATAATGTGAATTCGTAATACGAGATGTGATATTTTAAGGCATGAATGATATCAAACTGATTTTAAGAAGTGAAACTGCATGGTGAAAAGGAATAATTCAACACCGATAACCATAGCTACATTTAATAGTGAAAGAAGAGCATTCCCATACACATAGAATGTGATGAGAACTGGGACTAAACAGCTGTGCGGCCAAAAAGAAAAAACACTTGTTAGTGAGAAAAATATTTATATCTTGAATTTGCTAGGAAGCATAAGAATTGGACTTTGGATAATTGGAGAAGGTCATGTGACCTGATTAGTCCAGACTGACCCTATTCCAGAGCGATGGGCGTGTCAGGGTAAGAAGGGAAGCACATGAAGCGATGCACCCATCATACATACTGTAGTGTCCACTGTACGAGCCTCTGGAGACAGTCTTATGATCTGCGGTTACTTCAGTCACTCAGGTTGAGACTCACTAATGTTGTCTGGCAATAAAATGAAGTCAGCTGACCACCTTAACGTACTGAATGACCAGGTTATCACGTCTATGGAGTTTTTCTTCCGTGATGGCACGGCCATATTCCAGGACTGTGAAAGAGTGCTTCTGGGAGCGTGAAGAATCACATGAGTAGGACATGACACTGTAAACAAAGTTAAACAACTGTTTTCAACTTCAGAAATTTTTTTTTGCATTAACATCCATTAACGAGGCTAGCATCCAATGATGCAGTATGCCTGTACAGAGTAATGCCTTTTAAATAGTTGTCCACTCTAGTGACCATTATGCCTAAAAAAAAAATATATATGTATATATAAACATTAATGATATTAGTTCAGGCCCTGCTGTCGGAGGGTTGCCACTCCCCATACTACCCAGACACTGCATGCAGAGCAAGTCCCAAGCTTGGTAAGAAAAATGGGAGGGTTGCGTCAGGAAGGGCAACAAGCGTAAAGTCAGCCGAAAAAAAGTTTAGCGATGTAACAGAATATACAGTATACTGTATAAATGAATATTCCTATCAGGCAGATTGCTGAGACATGGCTTTCTAAAAACTTTACATGCCACTACATATACAAAGGGCACTGCTCATTATTAAAATGTATAAAATGTATAAATAGGAATGTGCAGGAGTATTACTAAGACCTGTTATAAACTGGAGCGATGTAGCTGAGCATGAGAATCTGTCAGAGCCAGCATTCACACAGTTCCAGTTTATCCCCGTCCTCTTTTATATAAAATATCTCCAAATACCCGATGATACTGTATTTTAAATCCTAAACAGATATACCGGTTTTGGGTTGGATGCCGAAATGACATCATGACAGAAAACAGACTCCGCCTAAGCAGTTAGTAGATCCCAGCAGTGTCAAAGGAAATGGACTCTTCCTCAAATCTGGCACTTAAAGAGCTAGTGAGTGGCGGAAGCTGGTGAGTCAATCATTAAGAGCAGAGTTCATTTCCATCTCTGACTGGCAGGTCCTGAACCACAGACCTGCACGGTGAAGCATTTAGATGCAATCTGTTTGTCCATTTGTGAATGTTAAGTAGTTCAATCCTGATAAGTGAGAAGTCCATAAATGAGCAGAATCAACGTACAGTTCCAGATTAAATAGGGGTTCTTTTGAACGGTTAAATTCATTGCTTTTTAAAACCTTTTACACGGAAGCTTTACAGAGAAAATTAAAGAGTTCACCCAAGCCAACAACCCTTAAAAGGGGAGCTATTATGCAAATTTTACTTGTAATCATTTTGAGACATTCAGATGCATCACGAGGAAAAAATATTTCCTGTTTTTCATTTTTCAGGTTTTTAAACAAGCCAATTAGATTCAAAAGATCATGCCCCTCCCCCAGCTTTTTGCTGCTAATTTGCATAGACAATGAAATGGTGCATTTGGAGGGGGAGTGAATATGAAGGAAGATTGTAGGTTAAAAAAATGCATTATCTGACAAGGATTTCAGTTGGAGCATGAAAACACACACACACACACTTTTGAAGGAGCTCTGAGAACTGTGTTAACATAAAAAGATGGGACCTTTAACGTTTTTTTTTTCTTTTTTTTTTCTCTGAGCGTGTACGACTTTTCAAGTTTTAAGCGAAGCTAGTCGCGGCGCGCTAACCGAGTGTGTCGAGATGGTTGTATCTTAAAAGGTCATATGGATCGGCACTGATAACCAAAGATATGAAGACTAAAGTTACAGAAAATAGAAAGATATCCAATCACAGGATCAACACATTCATGTTTCTCAAGTTACATCAGTATTGATTTTCATTAACCTTTTCTTTGTAGTTAACTGGTTCAGTGTTTCTGGACGTTGTTATCCCAGTCTGGACAATTAGGACCACCATGTCCTCGTCACATCTATGATAAATATTGGCGTCCCTGTATGTGTGTGACCAATGGTTATTTTAAAGGTTACTTTATATAATTTCGAAGCATGCATGCTTGTATTATTAGACTTTTTTGTTTAGCAGAAAGTTATAAAATGTCATTACAGAATCAAAACCAAATTATTGTAATTAGACAGAACCTGCACATAGTTTCTTATACTTTATGATCTCCAAAAATCCTGGAGGATATCATCTTATGTTTTGGCTCAGAATGACCTAAAAACTAAAAAAAAACTAAAAACTAAACTAGAATACCTAATTTTGCTCAATTTCCCAAATTCCATTTGCTAAATGATAATACAATAAAAATAATAATTAATAATACAATAACCATAGATGTGCCAAAAGAAAAAGGGCGAGCTAACAATTTTTCAAACATCTGACAGGCCAGAAAAAAGAAAAGAAGCAAAACCACCTCCACTGGCTGTGTTCTTCCGCGCCGCTCTCTGCGCTGTTCTGCTTGTGAGTGATGTTTGACATTTCAAGAACATTTTAGAGTTTTGCTAAATAAGATTCGAGACGGAGCAGCCACTGTGTTTAAGGCTTCTTTGGCTTCAGTATAGAAAAAAAAAAAAATCACAATGGAGTCTGTTTTTTTTCCCCCACTTATTTTCCTGAGCCTGCTACAAACAAAAAATATATTCTTGTTAAATCAAAAATGTCACTATTAAGACATACTGTTGAATTTTAAATGAGACTTTTGAATAATTTAAGGCTTTTCTCTTTTTTTTTTTTTTTGTGGACATGTATGGTGAATGCAAATTCAAACAGAACATTAAAATGTCAAGAAGTCAAAGCTGAAATTGGTTGTTCAACTGGCAGGAAATGAAGATTATTTTAATGCTCGATTAGCTTACACTTCACTCACAGCGAGAGTCATCTTAACTAGCCGTTGTTATGCAAATTTCTATAGCAATAAGCACTGCTTTTTTTTTTAGCGAGAGAAATACAAGAGCGAGTCTTCTCCTTCCCCTCCAGTGGAGAGCCTCGGCGTATCAGTAGCACCACGATCAATATCCTTCTCTCTTGGATGGATGCAGCAGCTAAAAGGAAAATTGGCTCGTGTTCTGATGGAACAGTAACATCTCTGTGTCTCGTTCTTATCTTGGTGACAGCAGGGAGGGCTGAGGGACTTCAAAAAAGACACATAGAGAGAGAGGGAGAGAAAAAAAAGAGATCTTTTATTTATGAAGACAAATGCCAACAGTCCGGCACAGCCAGTCCTGATGGCAGATGTCAGTGAGACCGGTACCAAGGAGCAGCGTTTTCTCTGCTGGAGACTGGTTCTCATTGCCAGGCTACAACCCACGCATGCGAATTAAGCCACAGGCTAGTCATCAACACTCTGATCACCACCACTTACAGGGTCTGACCTCCTACCCTGCGTTTATGCGTCCGGCTTTCACTCTCGCATTCTTGCTTCATTTTTACAGCTCTGGGCATCAAATGCTTGCTTCTTTACACAAGGGGCGTTCAAGTCAATCCAAGACGTTTTTTGATTGTGCAGAATAACAAAACACGGTTATAAGAGTTAAAAACTCCCTTTATTTCTCTATATAATCTGCTGCTACACTAATACAATTATTCCAGTGTTTCACTAGTACTTGGATACCATCAAGGTAGAAAGTTTTCTCAGTACGCCAGATATATGATCGGACTACCTGCTTGAAACACCGGCCTCCCAGGAACTCCTTTATTGACCCAAAGGTATGGAAATGGCTTGGTGCAAGGTCAGGACTGTACGGAGGATGTGGCAATAACTCCCAGCCGAGTTCTTGTGATGTGCAAGGGGTATTGGTGAATGATTGTGTGTTCAGTTCCCACAGACAGTTGTGTCTCTCCCGCAAGTTGGCGACAAGTTATTCTGTAAGTTTTGAGGATCAGATGTTCCACTCCCTTAACGATCACGGGAACGACTGAAGTGGGCTTCGAGCAACCTCGCCTGGGATCGTCATTCACAAACATACTGCCTACTTTTAAACATTTGCACCGTTCACATTTTTCACTGAAAATAAGAGTCTCATCACTGTCCTGTGCTTGAAATCTTCTGTAAATGAAGAGGTTTTATGCCTTCATTCACCAGAAATGTCATATCAAGTCCTGGTTTAACTTCCTTTTGAATCCTTTGTTTTGTAACAGGATTTCTTCCAGCAGTGCAACCAAGTTTAGGGAAGGAGTCTCCGGTTTCACTGCTTTGTATGGGATGAATTGTGTATTGAATTTTTGTAAGCTGCATTTTAACCTCATTTCTTTGACAAGGAAGTGCGGGTAGTTTATAGCTGCTATAATACGAGATATATTAGGAAGTAAATTGTATTGTGAAAGTTCAGCATTCTTAAAAGTAACTATTATTAATGTATAATTATGTCCAATATATAATGCATTATAATACTGTAGGTTTCATATTTACTCATATAAAAAGAAGAGTGCGCAATTTTCCCCACCACTGAGCGCTGGGCCACTTCTGCTGTTTTTCTTCAGTCCATTCCATCATTTCTGTTTTTCCCAAATAGACAACATGCCATGCTTGAAAGCTCCGCACAAATTTGGGACGCCTCGTACCCCGTGCACACAGGTGTGACTCAGAGGTCCTCTGGGAACTGAAGTCACCTTATTTTTCCTTTTAAAGTTACAACTTTCCGAGTTCTCTTATAGCACTTTGTGCTTCACCTCAATTTGACCTGAAGAGAAAGTTAAGGTTAAGGGCGCGTGAGAGACAGAGACAGAGATCTACTTTGAGATGAAGCGGATGGAAAAGCGATGTGCCGGCTTCCACGGGTCATTGGAAGTCCTCTCACCCTCATTAGTGTGCCGAGACCCTTCATGAAGCCAGTTTCGTACACCCATTAACCTGTGCTGAGACAGAGGCATCCTGACTCCCGAGTACCTGCCTCACTCTAAGCCTTTAACAAACTTCAGGAAATTCATCTGGGAGTAGTCGGCGAGGGTGATGTATGATCTGGAAAGTGTACTGCCAGTTACTGGTTCATTGCGACAGGAAGATGTGTGTGTGTGCAAGAGCCTAAAACTTAAATGAGGAAATGAAGTGCATCAGCAGTGAGTAAGGAATGATTTATATCTATAGTCAGTTGTAAAATGAGTAATGAAGCATTAAGGGTTGCATGACCGTGCATTTAAACAGGTGTGTGTGTGTGTGATGTGGACTGGTGCAAAAACCCATTTCATAAACCAATGCACAGGTGTGCGTGCATGTGCAACATGATACTTCATAAACCTTACAATATGATTACCTTCAAAATGTGTGTCTTACAAGAAAACTTCTCTAATTCCATGGTCATTCCTGATTTTTATCATATACTTTCTACACGGTAAAACTGAAGGCGTTTACCCGAAATATACAATAATCTCCTTTGAACAGTTGATATTGAGATGTATATCTGCTACTTCTGCTCTGTAAAGCTTCATATCGGCTCTAATCTGAGGTGCTGGTTGTTAATTGGTGATTAACAGTTTCATCATGGAGTTTGATAGGTTTTGCATTTAACAATACTGTTCTTGCAGTAACTTGACAGTATTTGACAGTTTTGTCAAATGCAAAACCCATCAAACTCCATGATGAAACTGTCTCTCATGAAGACCTTCCCAGGAAAACAAGAACAAGACTGACTTCTGCCCCAGAGGAGACGTTGATTTAGAGTCACCAGCCTCAGAAATCACCAATTAACAACCAGCACCTCAGATTATAGAACCGTGTTAGAAGTGTTCCAGAACAGCTGACCTTCATGTCTTAAAATAACAACTGACTGTTTTTACTGTTATTTGATTATCTAATGCTATATGTTTCATTGTTTTGAAAAAAAATTTTAGAATGTAAAAAATAAATCCAAACTTTTGACGTATACGATAATTACCCTGTCCAGAAGTGTACAGAGGCGGGGTGTGTAAATTTAGCGTGACTTATGAAGTGTTAGAAGGCATGAAGAACGGGGGGAACTAGAAACTACCATAATAAAATCATGATAAGGTTTCACAATCAGGTCAAGATTCAATACAGTAAGTCCCCAACATACAAACGAGTTCCATTCCCAGAGCTCGTTCCTAAGTCGAATTTGTTTGTAAGTCCAACAAACAGTGTCTAGGTACTAGCATACTAACATAATGGGCTATACACAGTATCAAACTAACATGTTGGTTATTCTTTAGATAGACGATTCATGTTAAAAGAATTGAGCAATGTCTGCCATCTTTTCATCTTGCTCCATTTTTGAAAGTTATTTTCATTTTTCCCCCCATCATTATTGCTTGGTGCTGCTTATGAGTACCAGCTACATACTACACCACAAGCACTCGCAGAGGATGCACGGTCATCACATGCAACTTCCGCAATTGAACATAACGTTAAATTTTTTCTTGTTTTGAAAAACGGAGCACTTTTTCATGTTTTGCATGAGTATTATTCTTGCGTCACACACCCTGCCTCTGTAACTCTTCTGTACAGGGTAATTACTGTACTGTACCAGTCAAAGGTTTGGACACAAGTTCGGATTTATTTTTTACATTCTAGAAGAATAATGGATTTTTCTTTTTAAAAACAATGAAATAACATGTATAGCATTAAGTAATCAAATAATAACAGTAAATCAAGGTAACGTAACTCAAATGTTTGTATGTAAGAGACTTAATGTACAAAATAAGCAAACTAATCATAGTAAGAAAGATGGTACAGGTGAAGATGTTGGGATAACAAAACTAAACCTCGCGACGTGAGCTTGAAAAAATCTTGGCTGACTAGCAAATTTATGACTGTAATAACGGCATGAAAAATAGAATAAGGCATCACCTCTGTAGTAGCAGCTCATTCAGAGAACCCAGAATTTAACAGCACTCTGATGTAACCTAGAATTACAGTAGGTCACGTAGGTGAACAAGTTTAAAGCAAACACTTAATATCGCAGGAGTGCGAATATTATACTACATAAACCTCAAAGCTGTGGAGAAAATCAACCAGCGGTTATGGCTGTATTTTCGGGGGGAAGAGAATGTTACTGTATTTGTCACCTGACTTGTTAAAGAAATGCATTTGAACGAATCATGACCTTTTATTTCTCTTGGGTTAAAACATACAGTATTCAGTTCCATGACAGAATGCTGTATAGATGGTGCGCCTTAATTAGGGCCGTTTAAGGAAAAGCAGTTTTATTGCAAAATTATGTGATGAAGTCATGTTAGGCTTCCTGCAATCAAGTGGTGTGACAGTGACCAAGCTTTGGTATAGCTATAATCATCGGCACGGGCAGTGGCCGTTTGTCCTTAGTGAAGCGGAATTAACCTGTCTGGAGGACGGTAATAGACAGAGAGAGAGAGAGAAAGATGAGCTCTCAGGGAGTGGGATGCACCTCTTCCACCGTGACTGTGCAACTGAAATGGCCTTGCCTCTGCAGCAGACTCTGTGTGTGTGTGTGTGTGTGTGTGTGGGAGAGAGAAAGAGTGTGTGGGGTGCACAAGGGAAGGGCACACAATGATGGGTGGATGTAGAGGATGGCAGAACTCTCCCTGTGGCCAAGCTTTGCTGATAATGGTTTGAAACACGATATCAAGCCCGCTGTATGAAATGGAGGAATAAGCAGACCCGGGCCTTAATGCTGACAGAATCAAATGTGCTGCAAGCTGTGTGTGTGTGTGTGAGTGTGAGTGTGTATGGGTGTGGTTGTATAGCTGCTGCACTCCACACCCTCACAGCTGGCCATAGTGTCATGAAGCAGTACCTTTTACTCCCCTCGATTTGGTGGAAGAGTGTGTTGGTTCGAATGAGCAGTGACTCCACCTCTTGACCTTTGCAATTAGATAAATGAGACGATGACTCATGAATATGCATGAAGTCCAAATGATGGCTTGGGTGCGTAATCACTAATCAGGTGTGACATTCAGTGTGTTGTGTAATCATCATAGGGAATGACTGGCTCAGTGTAAAGGAATGTGAGATATACAGTATAGTAAAAGTGTGTGTTTCCGAGTGACACTTTTTTTTTTTTTTTTTTTTTTTTTTTACAGTTTCATCCCATGGAGATTGAAACACGATCAGAAAAGCAGATTGTGTGTTTATGGATGTCTGTGTGTATGTAGGAGGGGTTTGGGAGATCGTAAAAGCCAGCTGAATAGATACTAGTGGGATCATTAGGGTTTGTCTGTGATGAAACCAAACACTCATTCGGGATTAATGAATCCATTACGCGCTCTCGGCAAACATAATGACTAGGCGAAGCATGTTGTTGATTGCCTGCATGTTTGTGTGCCCTCCTGCCTGAATTTGTATGGGTTCCGCTCGTTTGAATATCATGACTTAAAAGGGGAAAAAAAGCTTCTTGATGTGCAAAGCAATTGTAAAAGTTTTTTTTGTTTGTTTTAAGTGGATTTGTTCTACCCATATAGCCAGATAAGCAACTGAGTTTCAACATACACTATGATATTTAATTAATGTCGCATACATACTGTGACATTGTACCATACTATAGAAATATTTCCATTAAGTGGTATAAACATGTATAATGCATTTTTGAAAGTATCCTTTTACACTATGTACCAAGGTAGAACCATGTGCCATAATGTTGTATACCTACAAAACCCTTGTGTATAGGAACACCACAGTAAAAATTCCTCATGGGTACAACAGAGTGATGGTGCATAAAGGGCAAAATAATAAGTGAAGCACTTTGCATGGAAGTACTGTACGCTATAATCCTTCACTTTCCAAACTAGTCATAGACAGCTGATGTCATCAAAAAGAAAAGGCAACAGGAGTAACGAACTAGCATGGTCATTTTGCTGAATTAGCAAACTGAAAACAGTATTCCAAGAAACAAAATGTCTATATGGTTAACCGAATCGATATTCCTTTGTTTGCGTCATGTTATACAAATGGATCATGACCATTTAAAAGCAACCGATGACGTCACTGACTGCTATTAGGTGTGTCTACGGTGTCATGTCTGGAGCTTGAGACTAACATTGTCTCTGATAACATTTTGCCTGCGGCTAATACATACGTCTGTTAATCATACTAGAACTGCAGTGATTAATTGGATAATTGATGAGTTAATTGATTTCTAGCTCGCAAGCTGACAATGCAATACGATAATCACTCCGGTACAATCAGCAGGTACAATAAAGATGCCAAGTTAGGGGAGTTGATTTGAGTATCTGAGGATCCATGTTCAAGCCCACCATCGGCCTCCAGCCACTGCATGCAGTACTAGTCCCAAGACCAGTTAGAAAAATGTGAGGGTTGTGTCAGAAAGATCATCAAGCGTAAAACCTGTGCTAGGTTGTGTGTGGATCGGATGGTTCGTTGTGGTTTGACGGGAACAAATGAAAGAAAGTTTTATTTGCTGTCAAGACGTAGTTTTTGGTTTGTTTAATTTTACCCCACGACTCATGTGCCGGCGGAATGATGGCGTAGTAGTTACAGTAGTACTGTCGGCTTGCATCTCCATGATGCAGGTTCAATTCCCACCTTGGGGTCTGTTTGCATGTTCTCCCTGTGCTTGATGAGTTTCCTGCAGGTTGTCTGTTTTCCTGTGTGAGTAAGTGTGTGTATGTGGCCAAACATGCAAACTCCATGCACACAGACCTCAAGTTCGGAATTGGACCCGGACCTTGGAGGTGCAAGGTGACGATGCTAACCACTACACCACCATTCTGCGTGCACTGCAATGGATTGGCACCCTGTGTATGTCTGATTCATTGGAGTGTACTGATGTATTAGGAGTTAAAAACAATGAACAATTCGTTGCCCAACTATTCTAGCTAAGGTTAATATTCATTTCAGTTCCTATTAGTAGGACGAGACACATGAGAACTACATTTTTTTTTATTTTTTTTTGTCTCTGTCCCGGTTAATAAACATGCTTTGTTTTCTTTGCTAGCTTTCCGGCTGCTTTATTTATCATTCTTAGCTGCAAGTATGTTTTATTCATGGTGGCTTTCAGACGAGACAAACCGGATGTCTTGCTAAATGAGATTTTCATTTAGTTCATGCTCATGGTCTCCGATCGTGGCACATGGTCGCTCATGCTAGTTATGATAGTGGCATGCCTTTGTTTTTTGTTTTGGTTTGTTTTTTTTTGTTTTTTTTGCTTAGCTTTCTTTGTTAAGTTTAATAGAGGCAGGAAGGGTTATTCTGTCATGTGCTGGAAAATATTATTTGGGTTACACGCTGAAATATTCATCCCATCGGTGTGTGTGTGCGCGTTCATGTTTAATGTCTTCATCCAGAAAGACAGAGCTGCATGTGGCTAGTGGGAACGGAGATACAGATGCTAGCCTGGTTTAAGGATCTCTCACCGGAGCTTGGTCTGACTCCAACCCTGAGAGACATCATTAAAGAAAGGGGAAAGGAAAGAGAGAAAGAAATAAGGTCTAGAACTATCGTCCACTCCTCCACCTTGAGAATAACTGGACAAATATAACTTTCTTTTTTTTCTTCTGGACACCAGTGAATAGGTTCATAATTTAAGTTTTTTGTTTAAGGTCTTTTTTGCAGTCCAGTCTTGAAAATGTATTCTCAAATTTACATATAAAAAGACTAATTCATAAAAGCTTCAAATCTCAAAATTGACAAGTCAATGCAATTTTTATTATTTATATATAGATTCCTCTATATCAACTTTTCATCACTTCAAGTGCATTCATCAGACCTTTAAAAAAGCAATCTAATTTAATACATCAGAGTAGCCCCTCGGTCAGGTCATAAGTAATGGCACTCTTTATATGGTGAAAAAAAATCCTAATGCAAGCTCACAAATGTAATAGCTGAGCTGCGTTACTGGTTTTTAGCGCACGCCACATTTAGCAGGCGCTCTTTCGTCCGTTATCATTTATTATACCAGCTATGAAGATGTTTCCTCGCCAGCCGCTCTCTTTCTTGAAGTTAATAAGGCTTGTGATGTTACTGCAAAAAACACCAAGCCCTCCGGCCATGTCGGAACAGCTCAAAAAGACGTCGTCATTTGGAAATTAATCATATATAATGAGAACACAAGTGTGAGCATGAATGCACGTGTTTCTGTAATTGGACTTTTTTCTTTCAATACAATACTGCTCATCCAATAGACTGTTAGCCTTTAATTAAATCCTAAACCCTTATCCTTAGAATCATTGTTTTATTTCAAAACAAATACTCGAATACATTGAGAGGAATGTCCAATGATCGGACTTGGCACAAGAGCTCTAGGTTACTTTCAATCATGATTTTGTTTGTTAAGCTTAAAACGAGCTTTTGTCGAATCCAAGGTTATCCTGAATGGGCGATTTCTATATCCGTGCATTTGTTTGCTTGAGCTTTGGATAATAAAAACAAATCGTTCATAAGAAAAATGATTTTGTAATTGAGGAAGCTTGGTTCTAAATATACCATTTCCCTGTCTTCCGTTCAAATTAATAGAGTTTAGTCTCCAGTTTTGGCAGGTTTTAACCAGTGTTCTCTTTTAGCAGCATGGCTAAAAGCTGTGTGACAGGCTGGAGCCGTCCATCCCGATTCAAAGCCAAGCAATGTTTGCCCTCTTTATGCTTAATTTGAGGGAAAAATTGAGGCTGCGGGGGATGAAACTTGCCCTCGCTTTCTTTTTTCCACTGCCACAGACTGGACAGTTCTCTCCGCTCAACCAGATACAACCTCCATTATTATGTCGCTAATGATGCCTTGGTCATTTTCTGCCTTCCCAAGTTTTCTATTTAGTGAGAGATAACCATCTAGGTCTGAAATGTGGGTTTCTGGGTATTGTAAATCTCTCTATCTGTCCCTTACGCTTGCATGAGCTCACAGACGCGCGTGATTGGCTGTAGAGTTGTGATTGATTTGAGAGCGCTAAGTGCGCACTATCCCTTGGCCAATCAGCTCTCGCTTTATGCCCCTGGCTGCGAGAGGCTACAGCATCACCCAGGATTCGAATTTGCTATCTACGAATGATAGGGTTTAGAGTAGTGGTAATGAAGGGGTTATACTACAGCACTGTTGAATTCTTGAATCTGATAAGTAGGAAGGTGTTGATTGCTTTTTTGTAACATCAGCCCTGACAATTGTTCTAGTGTATTTTAATGCACCACTTTATTACTTTTCATAGCAACTCGCTGGTGGGTAAGTGGAAAATAAGTACATTTGTGTTGGAATGCACTTTTCTATTTGGGGTGAAAGGCTACTGTGGTGTAAATGGGATAAACCATGTTATTATAGCCCCTCTTTGTGGTAATAATGGAGTAACCAAATGACGACACTTTGTCTCTGAATATTTCTCCAGAACAGTATTTTCTTTCTTATTTATAACAACACATTATTGCTAGTATTAAGGACAAGCATAAGTACCCGTCGTTAATGGACAAAAAGTTTTTAGGAAAAAAAAAAACAGTTTAAAGTTAAAAATAATCTAATGAGCTTTAATGTAATCAGTAATATTATTATTTCAGGTTGAATTCCATGTATACGTCTGTCTGTCTTTCTGTACAGCAGAACTCTGACAACCTTGTTTACGCTAAGTTGTATTTTTTTTGTCGTTGGCGGATAAAGGCAAAGTTTTATCTTAAAACGACTCCAGCGTTTAATACTGTAATTCACTTCTACCACTTTAGCGCTATTATGAACTTATCCAAGTAAAAATATTAAGTTTAGCCTTTCTTATTAATGTCTATTGGTGCTGGATTTGTTTACATTAAGCAAGTAGCGCATTAGTAGCTTATTTTAAAGTAGATTATTAAATCTGACGCATACATATTCATAACATCACTTTTAATATTTAACATTTCAACATTATGATTTCACTTATAGTGCAGATTAAGCGTGAGGTAGATATGAAGTACTCATAGATATAAAAAATACAGAATTTTCTTAGACAGGTCCTCCAATGTACTGTATGAAATGTAAAGATATCACTGAAAGAGCGAGCGAGGTGGATATATATATG
>JAQMYL010000038.1:32439678-32449914 GCA_030014365.1 Clarias pachynema
TAGCCAGAATTTACGTACAAATAACATAATGAATTTTATGATGAAGTCCTAATATGAGCTTCCCCTGTTTCAAAAGCCAGCAGCCACCACTGATTGATATATATATATATATATGTGGCCAAATTGATGTATTTAAATTTGCTTTGCTTCAGTACATATAAAAGAATGTGAGTCAGCACCCTGAATCCTCATACTGTAGGTAGCAGTGATTCTTCTGCATGTAAGTGGTTACTTAAAAGCAGTAGTGCTTGTTAATCCTTACAATACACCATTGATGCCATGTGAGAGAGACGAGCAGAGTAAAAGAAACAGGAGTTCTTCTTCACTGCCTTGTGCTTACCTATCTTTGACATGGAAAATTCTCTCCGCTCACAGACAGTGCAAATAAATACCTTTGCTTTATTTTTCCTACCTAAAATAACCAAAATATGGGCATTTAATCCGGTAAACATCATTTAATCGTGTTATTGTTGATTCCTTAGTTTTCTTGCTTACATCAACTGAGCGTTGGCAGACAGTCAGCTGCCTGCAGCATTAGCGCACTGTGGAGCACAAAATGGCTGCCGTGATTCGAGCGTCTCTCTGTTTGTGTGTGTGTGTGTGTGTGTGTTTCCCTAGTCTAATCTGTACTCACCATCACACTCACCACCTGACCCTGTCTCAGTCTACTTGTTATATCTTCATAACTCGGTGAATCTCATCGTCCTCAAGTAGAACAGAGCTGTATCAGACCTCTGTCTTGTCTTCACCTCCAGTAACCGTGTTATCATGCTGGTTTGTGCCAAAAATACTGGCTTGTAAACATAAATTTCAGTAAGCCTCGAACAGCTCAGCTTTGTATGCAGCTAATTCACTCCTGCCTTTACTACTGACATCCGGTGGCTGCCTAAGCTTTCCTGGCTCATTTAGCTTAAAGATATATCTATTAGCAATCATATCCCTTTCAAGTCCTGTGATAAATATTGCTGTGTAATGCCAGTCTGTGCTAGGAGGCTAAACTCCCAGGAACCATTAAGTCTTCACTAGATCTTATAATCTGGAAAAAAAAGCAAAGATGTCAGCACCGCAACGAAGATCTAAATATTCAACCGTCGTTTTTCCGATTGCCAGCTGGTCGCTCAGGCAGATAGAAGGAAAATCAACGCTTTTGAGCTATGGTGTTGGAGGCAAATGCTGCACATACTGTAGTCTGGACGTCAATGGTCACAAATAAGATGATCCTAGAGAAAGTCAAACATAGAATATTGCTAGAGGGCAACATCACCAAGCAGCAGCTCTCATACAGTACTTTGGTCACGTCCTTTGAGTTACTTTCCTGGAAACATTAATGTTCAGCAAAGTCAGTGGGATGAGAACAAGAGGATGGAAAAAAACATGTTGGATGGACATAATCAAGGTCGATACAAACATACCTATGGAAGAATTAAAAATGGTCAACTGTAGGAGAGCATAGAAGGCGATGAGCCATAAAGTGACCGATAGTCGGTTTTCATCAAATGGTTAAAAAGACCAACTAAAAATCTTACAGCATCCCCTTTCTACATTTACATTTAGGCATTTGGCAAACGCTCTTATCCAGAGCGACTCACATTTTTATCTCATTACACATCTGAGCATATGAGGGTTAAGGGCCTTGCTCAAGGGCCCAACAGTGGCAACTTGGTGGTTGTGGGGTTTGAACCTGGGATCTTCCGAACTGTAGTCCAATGCCTTAACCACTGAGCTACCCCTGTCCCCCTTTCTAGTCTTGTTACTGTGTTTACTTAATATTGTAATTGAGGATTATAAAATGGATGGGTATCTGTATTTTTTTTCCCTTCATATATAACCACACTTCATATGTCTGGTTTTAATGGATGTTCCATTGGAAATTTGGTTGAGGCTTGACATATTTTGGAAACTTTGTTCCAATATTCCTATGGGAAGGCTCACTGTACAGTTCTACAGCAGGGGCAGGTGGAGTTTGAGGTTATCTTACTGGTCAAGAGGGGCATGTGTCCAGCAGAAAGAGTAAAGAAAGGTTTGCATTGTGAATGACTACTGTAGATATTGCATAGGCAGTTTTTTTGTGATTGAGGTGGCTGGAGTGCCACCAAACAGTTACAGTAAGGGTAGCAGAAGTTGACAGAAGATGAATGGGTTTGATTGTTGAACAGATATATCTGAGGCATGTTTTGTTGCTGGTTAGATAAAGTAAAAGTTTTGGTTGTTGGGCAGGTATATAAAGCGAAGGTTTGGTTTTCTAGGGATTGTTTGGTTTTTGAGCAGATACAGTAGATGTTTGTTAGGAGGTTTGTTAGATGAATATAGTAGGGAGTAGGTTTGGTTGTTTGGAAAATGGTTGTTCCTATGCTTGTTACTGTTGTACTGGTGCTGTACAGTAATGGTAAGGTTCTATCATTTCCTGTTTTAATAAATGTAATGCATTTGGGAAAGTCTCCAACAGATTTTGAGTATGAATACGGGGCTTTTCCTGTCCTTTTAGCCACCATTAGATAGGTCCGTAACTGATGTTCAGTGAGAGGCCTGGGTTCCAGTCTACGTTCCAAATGATCCTAAAGCTGTCCAATGGGGTTGATGTGTCAGGGCTTTATGCAGGCCATTTGCGTATGAGGTAATTTTACTCCTCCAGATTTGGCACACTGAGGTCCAGTGAAAGGAAATTTGACATGAACAATATTAGGGGTGTGATGGTCAGGAGTCCACAAACTTTTTTCATATATTGTAGTAAAGGTAGGTTTAGTTACTAGTCAGAAACTAATATAGTCTAATATAGTTTGGTTGGGTTATTCGGCCTGACACAACAGGAGTAGATTAGGATGGCGTCTAACAGGTACCGTATGGACAGGGTTAATCACTGATCACAATTCAATGGCAGATTTTGTGGTACTGATACAGTACATTAGGTGCATTCTAGCAAGGCATCAGAATTTAGCAAGGATAGTGAGCAAGGATATGAGAATTTGGGGAGACATGGTAGCTATATGTTTTGTTGTTTGGTTCAAACAGCAGGGGAAGCATTGCATTTAATGGTATTGGGATAGATACTGTACAAAAGTGTCAAGTTTCAAGTTGTTTATTCTCAGCACGATGCTGAGGAGATACAGATGGAATATAGTCAGACAAGTGAATTGGGTGTAGATTTGGTACTGTAGTTGGGCAGATACAGTTAGAGGCAGGTTCTGTTTGCGCTAAATGGCAGGGCAGGTATGATACTGTTGGGCATATGCAGAAGGGGACAGGTTAAGACCAAGTGAAACCAGCAATGCATTTCAAGTAATTGCTAAGTCATTTAAGGGTTGACCCTGTGGTCTTCCCACAGATTTCTGCTCAGCCGGACTTCCGCTGCTTTTATGATAAGGTTAATGAAATGCTCTGACCTGAACAGTTTAGTGCTTCTTTTCTCAGTGAGTTTTCCATTTTGCTCACTTTAGTTACAATATCCTTTTTTATTTTTTTTACGTGTCCTGACTGTAAATGTCACTAATCATTTTTCTGTTCAGGAGTTGACCTGCTGTATCGTTCTTGCACTCAATTACAGCATGAGTCATTGGTGTGTAATCTGTTACCTGCATGTGCTTGTTAGCCATCTTTGCAGGTGGATGATGCAGAAGTGCCACCATCCTGCTTATTGCACATAAAAACAATAATCTATATACCAGTATACAGTATATTTGTGCGTATGTGCTTTTTTTTGTGCCTGCAGTTCCTTCTATTGTGCTGTGTAGGGAGATTCTACACTGGTAATGCTCCAAATTTGATTCTCGATGGCATTTTGATGTATTTTGAGGTTCTCTAGCATTTTGGTTCACATTCATCACTTCCTGTCCTGCTTTCCACTGGGATGCAAAGCACACAAATCTTCCAGAAAACTCCCTCAGAAAGCTAGGAGGTGTGGAGCGCCACATCCACAAGCTGGGATTTATGTTATGTTTTATCACTGTATGTTATATTCATATTTAATCATATATTTTTATCAGTATAATTATGTTTCAAAATCATACTAGTATCAACCCATTCATTTTAGGTCAGTAAGGAGGAAGATGACATTTCATATAAAGTGTCACAAATGTATCAAAGGAAATAAATTATTGAATGGAGTGGAATTTAGTGTTCCAGAGACTTAAATTTAAAAAAAAAATGTATTTAGTTTTGCATCATCTCTTTGTGAAACTACAATCCTTTAGGATGTCAATGAGAATCTCTTGACACTAGTCACGAGAACCCTCGAATGCTTTTATACAGTAGATTACAGATTTCTGGAATTTTTGTAAACCTCTTGGAACAAAAATCATACCAAGGAGAAATACACACATATACGTAACTTATTGGAACATGAATATGAGGATGATTGGTAGGGTTTTAAGTTGTAAGAGCCATTTTGCATTATTAATTTGTAATGATAGATCATTGCATATAAATACATAACTTAAGTACGTATCATACACCATTGCGTCCTCTTGCATCATCCCCTAATGCGGACTGTTTCATTTCTTCATACGGTGTGTGAAAGATGCTGCACGAAATGACTGTTTCTCCACCGTCAGAACTAATAATTATAAAAAGCACAAATTGAACGTTTGACCACATGCATTGGATGTTTTCCCAGGCGTCCTGTACCGCTTGCTTTGAAAAGGATACGTTTGTTTGATGTGCATACATGATAAACGGCGCAACGTATAAAAGATGCATTTAAAGCATCAATCGATTTCTACAATACAATTCCGTGCTGTGCACTCTGACGCTCTGGAGCATGACGGGATTCAAAATGGAATGGAGTGGAATGGATTGTGTGACACACAATGGTTTGAAGAACTTAAGATCATGCTTCGTGGGTCTCTTGGAGTGCATTGCAAGGTTAAGAGAAGAATAAGTGAGAATGCAAATTGATTTTTGTTGAGTCCTGGTAATAGTGAATCGAGTGCATGTGCGGGATCTCGATTGAGTCATGATTACTATGTTATGACTTGGCTGATCTAGATTATTTTGTTTGAGGTTGGTGTGAATCAGTATAACTCACAGATTTGTATCAAAAACATTTACACATAGATACATATACAGGGTATATTGCATTAATAATAATGACAAAATATTAATAATAATAATAATATTAATAAATCTACCAATGCATTTTGGTAAGTCAGACCAGTTAGTTACAGGGTGAATGATAAAAGGTCAAAATAGGAAGAAGCATACTTTAAAAAAATTTTTTTTTTATTTAGCTAAGAGATAAGAACTTGGTCACTAAGTGACATCCAATAAACAGCCTACTGTACGCATATGACAGTCTATGAATTTATGTACCATTATTTGCAAAATGGTGGCGTGCCTGAGTAGCACATGTGACACAACTAGCTAATTGTTTAAAAAAAAAAAAAAAGGGGGTTCTTTTTTTGTTTCATTCAATTTAACAATTCTAATGGTTTCATAATTAATCTCATATTTTATATTTAACTTGTTTTGACTGTGCTTCTTGAACAAATCGATATAAAGCAAATTAAGAAAATATTGTTGTGACATATGTCTCAGAGGGCCTTCAACCATAAATTGGTCAAAATGGAAATACCATGTGACGTCTTTCAAAATATGTTCCATGTGGGCTATTTTGGTTTGTGTTAATTCCTCCATAATTTCCTTTTAAAGAGAAATGGGTCTGGGCTCTTATGGATTGAAACAAGCTGAGGATGAGCTGATGACAGCTGAACAGACCGGTTTACTCTTTTTATCCATGTACCAAGTTCAAAACACATGTTTCAGCATGTCCTGATTATCCCATCACCAAAATTCATGCATTCCTAGAGAATTGTATCGTTTAAAAAACAATATGGATTACTGTGCAAAGATTTTGAGCCTCCATTTCTTCATATTAAATGAAATGATGTAGGTTTACGGTGACAGGCTTTTAAGAAGTGGTTGTTGTAAAAACCTCAGCAGCAGCCTCATTTCCCCTCTCGTGTGTCCCAACCACTCAGCGTTCAGCATCAGCAGTATATAATAATCATTGGCCTGATAATTCGTCATCTGACCTGTTTCTCACTGGCCTTGATTTAAGTGTGTTTTTGTGCTAGAATGATTCATAGGTCACTGTGTGATTTGACAAACAAAATGTTCATCTGAAACTGCTCAGAGGCTGGACTGAAAATGAAACCCAAAAAGCCCTTCAGGGAGCCTAGAGAACTCTTCCTCAAGACTACATGAAAAATCCAAGAAAGATTTAATCTTTGGAAGCAATTGAGGGGACTCAATACTTTTGCACAGTACTGTATATGATAAAGTTGGACCATTTTCCAGAGATTCACACAAGTCCTTCATTTTCAATGAGACTTTTATCCTGTTCCAAGTTCTGGTAGATCTGAAACCTACCCTCATATAGACTCTAGGAGGTAAACAACATAGTGGAATTTTATATTTTCTTTCTTTTTCTTTTCTCCTCATGTCTAGATTTTGATCTTGTCCGTTGACACTTTCTCTTTGATTCTGAGATCCCTTTCAAAGTCAGTCATTAAACTAATGCAGTGCTACTGCTTGTATTCCCTTCATGTTGTAATTACAGACCACACTGACAGTAACTACCTTTTCAGGGGGGAAGAAAAATTATTGGAAATAATTACTTGGGAGCAGCAGGGTCCTTGGCACTTCTGGCTACGACACGGATGGCATTAGTGTTTATTTATTTTTTTATCTTAAAAAAATATGCACTAAAACGTGAGACAAATGGCAAATCACCAGCAGTGTGTGTGTGTGTGTGTGTGTGTGTGTGTGTGTGTGTGTGTGTCACGCATGGCTGCATAGTAATTACCGCATACTCCATCACTTTCAAGGCTCTGCACAGAAAGGTGACTAATCCGGGTTGTGGTTATCTCATGAGCTTTAGCTGTGATTAATCATGCCATTTTAGAACATGCAAAAAACAAAACCAAATTAATAAAGCATCTTGCACTGCCCTCATTCGAGTCCTTATTCAGGTGTGTTACTGTATGTGTCATGAAGTAGGAGATCCCTTTTGCTATAGAACTACTTTAAAAAAAAAATAAAAAAAAAACACTTTACAGGTCATTCTCGAGGCCCCGAGACAATGGAGAAGTTTAAAATTAAGCAGTCTCTGCAGGGGACGTCTGGACGGTGTTTCCGAAAGAAAGTAGGACGCTGCAAATATAAAATCTCTTCCCTTATTCTTTTTTTTTTTTTCCTTCCAAGACAAGGGCTGCAAATGTCTTTTCTTTCTGTTCAAAAGAATGATCTTTGTCTCCATATTCAGGTACAATCTTTGTTCTATGCATTTTATATGCATGTGTATGTGATTTTGTGCATAATGTATAATCTGAAAAGCTTGAAAACTGCATTGTGCTGGGTAAAGCGTCATGGAAGTAAAATGAAAGATTGTACAGCTTGGAATTACAGCTTTTCCACAAGCACGCCTCGTAACTATACACACACTAGTACGGAAGTATATACAGATGATTCCTAGATCTGTGAATCCTGGGTGGACTATTGATCTGATTCAATATTTGTGCATTATGATTTTCAGTTTGATTCTGTATATACTGCCTGTTTTATTTTTATTTTTTTTAAGTAGCTCTATTTCTTTTTTCCCCCCTGGATTTTCTCCCTAATTTAATTTTATCCAATTTCCTCCCATCACTAGTGGTCTCCCACATTAAGGGTACTACTCAATCAGGAAGGGCTGAGGACTATCACATGTTTCCTCCCAACCACGTGACTCCAGTTGACCGCATATTTTTGAACTGCTCGCTCATGCACTGTTGAGGTTTGGCAACATACACACGCGGAGGACAGCGCTATCCATTCCTTCCACATGCGTGAGCTCACAGATGGCTGTAGAGCCTTGATCGATGAGCGCTAAGTGCCTCCCATCCCACCCCGCTGAGAAAGCTCACCCAATCAGCTCTCTCTAAGTCCCCGGCTGTGGGAGGCTACAGCATCACTCGCAACTCACAATATCCAGATTGGGGGCTTGGGGGCCAAATACCTCTTTTTTTTTATTATTATTATTATTATTTCTTACAGGTTTCTTTAATAAGAAGCATTAAAATGCTGGATAACTTGTGTTGTAGATTGTTTAAATGTCATATCTTGAACAAAGTTATAAATATATATTGTTTCCTGCCAACCTTCTGCACTACACTCCAGTCCAGTAGATGGCAGTCATGCACTAACTTTTGTATTTTCAGCAAAATCTTTTTATATAATTTCACCATTTTTCAAGACTTAATATTTGTAAGTTTAATGAATACTTTAAAAAGTGTGAACTGTGAATGGAAAACGGAGCCATTGATTCAAAGAATTTAATTGATCAACAAAAGATTGATAAAATGACAATCAATTTAATCACACAACTGTAATGTTTCCTTATTTGCAGCGACATTTATTAACTGTAATAATAATTTTTTTTTAAATCAACTTGTACATAAAATAATAATAAATATCCTGTGTAGTTTGTCTATAAAGTGGGTTAAGTGACCTAGTGCCCTTATTAGGGCAGATATCTAGTTAGTCTGTGATTCGCTCAGGTGGATCTTCTCTCCGGACATTTACAGTAGCACAAGCCAAACCAACAGTTAGCTCAGTGCAAATGATCTTGTGCTAAAGGACATACTCATCGGCGATGCTTCAGCGGGACCAGATGTTTCCAGCCAATTTCTCCTCTTGTAATTTGTTGCAGTGCCATTTGGCTAGTCGCATTTCATTTTGTTCAGACATTAGCTAAATGATAAACTGTGCTGCTTGTTGTTTGATGGATGTATAGAACTTTGAAAGGGATCCTTGATTATGTACAGGGCATCGGGCTGTGACTTTATTACCATTATTTTGTCAAATGGAACATACTATAGGCTATTAAAAGTCCATATGTCAGTGTGCGTTAGGCTGGATCCTTAAAAAAAAAAAAGAAACAGCCTAGAGGAATTTCATGTCCACATTAGCTAATTCATTTTCTATACTGTGTCCTCCGATACAATAGATCTGTGCATCAATGTACATGACCATGAGTTTAGTGAAAGAGATTTATACTGTTCCTTGCACTAAGACTTGTTTCTTTCTTCCATGCAAATATAAAATTTTTACAGTTTAATTGTTACAATTTTTTTTACAGAAATTGACATTGTTGTTTTCTTTGCTATTCAAGCTGAAAAGTCATGCTCTAATACCAAGCATACAATATGGACAACAGATCAAACAGAGATTTACTACTGGATGAGTGTCCTTTCATTCTCATTGGAACTAAAAATAAAAAACACTCAACAAGCCCAAAAGACACAACATTAAAGAGACAAACTATGTACAAGCAAAAAGAGAATTTGATGTAAATGTCTGTTCAGGATGTGCTTCCTCGTCCTCTTTTTGACTGGGAGCTTGTAAGAAATGGTTCATTTCTGCTGAATATAGAACAAGTGGGATTAGTGGCGTGATCAAGGCACTGATACTTAAGGAATGAATCATAATGAAGTAAACAGGAAGTGTCTAATAGAACCCGGTCGAAATCCACCAACTGTAGGGTCTGTTTTGAAGTTCGCTGCAGTGAAGGAAAAAGAAGGAAAAGGGGAGAAAGTGCAAAAGGTTTTCCCAGGGCGATGTTATATCAGTGTATCTGACACTACATCACCAGGAGGACCTTGTCCTTCAATTTCCACCATGTGTATGATGTGTGTGTGTGAAAGAGAGAAATGGATTTGTATTTTTGCTGCATTCCATACAGACCAAAGGTGATGTTTTGACCCTGCTTGTTTGGTTGTTGCTCGTCATAATAACAGGGTGAACCGCTAATCTGTCTGGCGTTCATAGAGTGAACTGAGATAATCATAGTGTATGGTCTCTAATTATAGAAAATATAATACAACAAAGTGTTGTGAATGCAGTTGAATCGTAATTCTTCAGAAAATGAGAATACAAAGTACAACCCCGGTTTACTTCCTAAGTTTGACCTTTGAGAGTGTAAAAGCCGCACTGTTGCACGGTTCTGGTTTTTATTTATTTGCTTCTGATTTAAACAACCTAGTTGTCGTAATTTAAACCAATGTAACCCTGACCAGGCTGTCACTAAGGATGAATTAATGAAAGTTGTAAATTTGTTCATGTTAATGAACATGGTCTTTCTCTGTCCTGTAAGCTTAATATAAATAAATTGACTTGAAATAAAAACTGCCTGGCAAGCTTTCTAAAATAAATAAATACAAACAAACCAAAATTTTCAATCCATTTGCAGCACACTTTCTGCAA
>JAQMYL010000038.1:32450014-32462297 GCA_030014365.1 Clarias pachynema
TAATGCCACTTTTATGAGTGACATTCAACTCAAACCAGGAATTTTGTTTGTGCTGAATAACACAACACAGTATTGAGAGTAAAAACTCAAATACTCCTATATAAACTATATAGAGAAACATTTATTTCTCTATATAATCCCCTGCCACAGTAATGTACTTCTCCCAGTGTTTCACTACCATCATGGTAGTTCATCTTTTCAGTATGCAGGAGCCATGATTGGACTGCCTGCTACACGTCTGAAACTCTGGCCTCCCAGGAACTCCTTGAATGGCTCAAACATATGAAAATGGCTTGGAGCGAGGTCAGGACTGTACGGGGGGTGTGGCAATAATTCCCAGCTGAGTTCCTGTAAAGTGTAAGTGGTGTTGATTAATGATTGTGTGAACAGTTTACACAGACAGATGTATGTGTTCTACAATCTATCCGTTTTCAACCATAGGGCGTTCCACTCGCTGAACGTCCCACCTCAGCCAGGATAGTCATTCACAGGCATGCAGCCTTCTCCAAAATGTTTACACTTCTCAAATATTTTACTGCAGGTAAGAGTCTCTTCACCATACAGTATCACTGTGCTTGAAATCTTCTGTAAAATTCACTTGGTTATACGTCTTCATTTACATCACTCACAGAAGTAATCAAATGAATAAAATGTATGATTAAAACAAACAAACAACAAAAGTTTTTTGTTTGTTTTAATATTTTAATTGATATTATTAAAATATTTTTATTTTGCTTTTTTTTTTCAAATGTAAAATATCAGAATCTGACTTGCTGACTAGTCCATTTATGCTAGCTGCTGGGGTTGACGCTAGTAGTCTAACCTAGCGTTAGCAAGAAAACAGACTAACAGACTTTGTTAAATATAATCAGTTGATGCTGGTGGTGGTGTTGATATTTTTACAAATTAGCATTTTTAATCAACTTTGAGCAGGGTTAAAAAAAAAAAAATCTGTCTACAAACATAGACAGATGTGTGAAGATTGAGCTGTTTGGATTAATAAAAAGGTTTCAATAAATTGAAGCATCAACCATTAAATCAATTATTATTTTTGGAAAAAGACGGATAAATGCTGTAGTTTAAAAAAGTGTTTTTTTTAGTTGTTGTTTTTTAATAACAGTGATACTTAAAATGGTCCATCTCTACTTCATGATAATTTGCAAATTAATGGTAGGGTTACTGCATGTTAGAATAAATTTGGAAACATATTGATGAAATCATATTTCTAATTATAGAGACTTGAATGACACGAACTAGAATGATACAGTATAAAATATAAAATTGTTTCCTTAAGAAATCATTATTGTGTGAAGCCTGAGGTTTGCACCTCTAATACCTTTAGTGTTAACTATGTTGTATAGTATGAAAAAGTAACAGATGATAAAATAATAATAATAATAATACCATTCTAGGTTAAATATTTACATAAATGATGTTTTGTGAGGCAGGCTCAATATGTGTGTCAATATCACTTTGAAGTGTCTTTGAGACCTAATCCAACCAAGAAAGAAAAACAACAACAAAAAAGTTGAGATTTATCATTTTAACCTTTATTAAATGGACTTTGGTCTATGAGAGACGGATCTTAGTCAGGCTCCAGCACTTTTCATAAATTAACTGCAAGCAGACAATGTACGCGCAGATCGCTAAATATGTGCACCCTGTCATGGATGAATTAAAAGTAGAGTAAATACATTTTCATGGCATAGTGATTATAAAATGTACATTTTCAGAAAGATAGATAGATTATTCCCCTCTCAACACGGTATTTAATGTAATGGAAAAGTCTGCAAATGGAAAGAAATAGTCTGTGAATAATAATAAAATGAATCCAAAATGGGCAAAAACAATGCACATCCCCATGCTGTTATGGAAATATTGATAACAGGGTGGACCTTGACATTGTTATATAGTTTTGTTTTGTTTTTTTGGCCAAAGTTAGCATTTACAGAGCACATGGTCGACCTTCAGTTAACATGTACTATTTCAAAGTGAAGGAATGAATGTTATTTTTCATCTTCAGTCTTCAAAACACAATATGGTGAAAATTAGAAAATAAGTGTAAATCCTTAATGTACTTTCAATCTGCATTGAAGAAAGACACAATTACTGTTATAATGTCAAAGTCCTTTCATCAGCCAACTGCTCACCTTCTTTATTATTATGAAAAATAACTTTTTTATTAAAGAATTTGTTGAGAACAATAAGAATTTGATTTTGGTGCCATTTAACTCCTTATTAAAAGGTGCAATTATTGGTATGAAATGAGAGAAACACATTTCAAGTGACTCATGCTGATGTGTGTAAATGTTTGGTCATTTATAATGAAATTTCCAAATTTAATTTTATTTGGTCACTTAGTGAGTGATATCTGTATAAGAACAACAAAGGCACTTTAAATAATGGTATTAACCCAACTGTTGGCTACGTCAGTCATAAAAAAAAGAAAAAAGACAAAAGGTAACCATCAGTCAACAAGCAAGTCTTTGGTTATTAACTATGTTTGGTGAAATATTGGTCAAATGCATCAAACTGTCTCCTGAATGTTAAGAGTAGCTGAAAAATTTATTTATTCCAAATAAAGCTTTTAAGTTTTCCTTTTCTGAGGTTTTATAATTACATTTATTGTATTTTTTTTTTTTTTTTTTTTTTTTTTTTTTTAAGTTTTACCATTCTGATTCTGAAGTTTAGTGTTGCTCATCTTGTGTAAGCACAGGTACATTAACGGCACTACTCTCTTGCTCCCTGCATATGGACGCCATTACTGCATTGGACTAGTTATTTTTGTAGTATATATATATATTTTTTTCAGCAAATGGAAGGCAGACCTTTCAAGTAATGGAATTTGGATGGAAAATTCACCGAAATTAGATCATTTTTATTACACCAACCAATCTGTTCTTTAACTACAATCCTTTAGACAGAGCATTTTATTTTTCAATCTGATTCATTTCCTCAGAAAGAAAACCACATTTTTAAAGAAAAAAATTGGTGGTTACTTAGAGACGCCAATAATTAAGGCTTTCGAATTAATTACTTAGACATGCTCAGATTTCAAAGGAGAATTTTTGCATTTAATCATAAAATATCCTTTGTTAGTAATTGGCTGCAGGTAAAAGGTAAAAAAAAAAAAAAAAAAAAAAAGCACATTTCAAAATGAATAAATAAAAAAGCTCCTAAAATAAGTAATAAAAGTGTGGTTTAATGAAGCAGCTTTCAAGATATTCAAAGAATCAAGCAGTCATTATTTGAGTAACCAGTGTTGATTATAGTTAAATTTATTGTTGCAGAACATCCATGAACGGTTGCAATTAGTTGTTAAGTAATCTACTGTAAGTAATCTAAATGTCTCATGCACATGAAAAAAAAAAAATGCTACAGAGCAAGGATAGGGAGAAAAAGAAATGGTTCAAATGGTCAAAAATTATTAGATATATTGTGCAAAATAAATAATTTATAAAAAATAAAAAAAGGACAGGGCGATGGTTAAAGAAAAGCAAGACAAATTCAGTTTTAGCGAAATAATTGAAATTTTGCCAGATAAAGGTTTCATGATTTTAATTAACTTAAGGAATATTCAACACACAGAAAACCTGTAACATCAGACAGGATCACCTTACATTAGTACCATACTTTTTTTTTTTCTGTTCATTTTGTTTAGGCATTAGCACTGACCCTTTGCAGCAAAATATTTCCATCAACATAGACAAGTACTGTCCAATCCCCAACACCCCCGTGTTGGGGGTTGGACAGTACTTGTCTATGTTGATGGAAATATTTTGCTGCAAAGTTGCTCCCCTCACCCCTCCCCGAGTGTTCTGTATCAGAAGAAGGAATACACAGACTGATGAAATCAATTGCAGAGTGAGACGGCCTTGGGGCTGAACCACACGCGCTGTTTAATTTTCCACCCATTTTCTTCCTAATTATGCCACCTCGCTGTGTAATTCACCGTAAGTTTGCTCGAAGTGAAAGATCCTATCTGCTACTTTTTGTCCGCACTTGGTATGCAGCTGGCATGACCACGTCAGGCTTTATTTTTGTCTCTCTTCTGCTAGCTGAATTTCAATCCATAAAATCCATTTTAGTTTATTTTTTTAAACATACATTTAGGAACACAAAGTTACCATTTAAAATCATACTTCCTCTTTAACTTGTACAAACACCAGTCTCGGGAGGATCGTCACATTTGCACATTCAGGCTCACGGAGCTATTTTAGGAGCTCTGGGTGTCAGTGTGAGGACAGGAGGAGATGAATAACATCAACACTAACACAGCAGTGAAATGTCAAATGATGAGGGGGAAAAAAATGTGCAACTGCCAAACACCAGACTTTTTCAAGAATTCACAATTTAGCCAATGGATTTGCTTTTTCAGTCATCTTCAGTAGCTTTATCTTACTGTATATATATATCTTATCAGAGGGATGGCACATCAGGGAATAGGGGGGGAAACCCACAAGGAGCTCAGATCTGACTTGGGGATCTTGTAGTTATGCTCAATAAAGCAATAGTTAAATTGTAGAAGACACTTTTCATTTCTTGGTTTTGCCTAGGGTAACTCTTGCCAGAAAGTCTGGTTTAGCTAAACAAATCCTGACTATGTAAGATCACAGTGGCGGCGATGATCTTGGACACTAGCTGCTCTAACCTATGAATGCATGAGAAAACTGAAGGCAGTTTTCATAAGAATGAAATAAGACTTGAGAGATGCTTTACTGCACACCATGATTGTTAAGCGTGATGATTAAAGTTAGCAAGTCCGCCCTGTCTGCTGGAACCAGCCTGGCCATTCTGCTCTGTGTGGATTGAATGTGTTTGACTTTTGAGAGGAATTACACGATTATTTATTTATTTATTTATTTATTTATTTCTTTTTCAAAACCCTACGTTTCAGCTTGAAGGCCATCTTCAGTAAGTAAGTAAGTGAAAATGCATCAGTGCTACAGGAAATGGGTATTGCAGCGTATTACAGTTTCACGTCGCAAAAGCCTATTGATTGTTTGGCTGGAAATCCGAGATGAGTCGTGGCCGAAGTCGGTGGATGTGACAGTGCGCTGATTTATGAAATTCAGCAAGAGGTGTGAGACGCTTCCAGTGGTATTTGTGAGGGTTAGAGGATATGAGCGATGACTGGGGGGGGGGGGGGGTGATGTGGCAGCGGAAGTGAGGGCATTATTTCCATTCTTTTTCCATCTGCAATAGAATGTCAGAAGGGCTTACAGCTTCATCTCTTCTGTTGTAAAATGATAAATAAAAATCCGATGCTGTTTTTTAAGTAAGAAATAACACCCTTTGAAGCGTTCTGTTATAGGAATTACAGAGTAATCAATAACTGGGTAGCTCAATGAAGCAGCCTTACTTGGGATTGCTATAACAAAGTATGTTGTTTTTGTAATATTATTTAACTTTTATTTAACGTATCAAAACAACTTGGTAACAATCGCATGCTTTTATTCACAAAAGAATGATTATTTAAATTTTTCAAGTTACAAAATTTACTATTACGCAATTGTTGCAGTCATTATGTCTAAAAGGTCATTCCTTCCCAGTGCTATTGCTTTTAATTAAAACCGAATTATAATTTATTTTCTTACTATAAGTGATCATAAGCCTGCGATTTCTTGATTGCTGTGCCATTTAGTGTCTTAAACTCTTAAACATAAAAACTGGTTGATGATTTTTCAACAGAGAACTTGTTTAAAAAAAAAAAAAAAAAAAAAAAAAAGCATTTAAACATTTACAAAAATGTGTTAATCATTCTAACAGGCAACACCATCACATTTATTTTATTTTTTATTTTTTTTTATGTATTGGTTTCGCGACCACACATTTTATCAAAATGTGGTTAAATAGCATCCAAGGAAATGACATGAGAACATTAATTGACTACAATGTAAAATATTTTTAGTTGATATAAGTAATTACTATCATTTGCTGCGCTATTAATGACAAAGTTATACTTTCAATTCCGCTTTGTCGGCTGATATTAAATTATCATTTAAATAAGGAAAACAAAAAGGACAACATTTCTAACTAATACAATTTCATCTGGATTCAGTGCTGTACCAGTTAAAGGTTGTCCATTATCTGCTTAATAATTAATATTACACTGCGAGGAAGATGAACAGTAGAAGGAGTCGTCACCTCGTAATTACCATGATTCCTACATGACATGATCACAATATGAAATTATTAGTGTAATTGTGGTGTCAAAGTGTAAATATAGACCTAGTCACATGTTATTCCTGATTGTTGTCATGGTTACAGACTGACAAAGCACAGGAAAAGATTTTAATTGGGATCTGTGATATTTTTATATTTGTTACCAGTATGAATACTAATAAAACGCAGAGCATTTTTAATGTGTATGTATATGTATGTATGTATGTATATTGTAATGGGTTCG
This sequence comes from Clarias pachynema, assembly GCA_030014365.1. NCBI lineage: Eukaryota > Metazoa > Chordata > Actinopteri > Siluriformes > Clariidae > Clarias > Clarias pachynema. The sequence continues at coordinate 32,456,424 of JAQMYL010000038.1, forward strand.
ACCCTTTGTTGCACAGGTGGGACCATAAAGCACGGACACGAAGCGAGGTCTTACAGGGGAAAAAGGGTAATTTTATGTCGAATAATGGGGTAGGAAAGTGTTAAAGGAGGGAGGAAGAAATAAAGGTGAAGAAAAATACTGGATGTGTGCACGTTCAGGTCCGGCGTCAGTGCCCCGCTGGCAGGTGAAAGGCGTCGGTGGGCAGAGTGGCAGGATGGAGCACGTGGAGGCAGCGCTCCTGCACGCTCCCATGACAACGACCTCAACCGCTGGCACGAGCCAAGACCAGCCCCTCCCAGCTCTCTCTGGGCACGGACACAGATGGGAGTCTCTCCTGGACATCCGTCGGCTGGGCGGCGTCGGATTTGGGGCCTTAACGCGATCCTCTCTGCGGCCTTTTCCTCTTCGGCAGCAAGGATGTGAAGGCGGGCTCCACGCAGAAGTTAAGGTGCCGTGGGAGCTCAAGCCGTTCTTTTCCACGCTGTCCTTTTGCGGAAATCAAAGGACGGCATTCCGGTCTCCTTTTTTAAAGTATCTGGGGCGCTTTGCATCACCCCTCTCGCGTGCCATTCTTTTTTAATAAAATCCACCGTGCAATGCTTTTGCTTTGCTTCCGGACCATTAATGTTGAGTATCGCCAGCCGGCCCGATTTGCCCCCTTATTAAGGATCTATAATTTTTATCATATGTTTATTTTAAAGGATTAAGGCAGAATGTCAATTAAAAATCCAGAACTTAAAAAATAAATTATAATAATAAATGTTTTGAATTGCATAAATTTAGTTTTTAAATTGAGTTGCATTGCAGTGAGTAAAATAAGTCTTTGATCCCCTACCAGCCACCAAGAATTCTGGCTCCCACAGACGTGTGTGCTAATTTGGTACACAGATTAGTTTAAGAAGCTGCCTCTAACAACAACTCATTATGTGTATAAAAGCCACCAGTCCACAGAATCTCTATATTCTTCACCACCTTCGGCAAGATCAAAGAGCTGTCAAGGGACATCGCAGACAAGAGTGTAGACCTGCACAAGGCTGAAATGGGCTACAAGACCATCCATCAGCAAGAAGCTTGGCGAGAAGGAGACAATTATTGGACTGATTATTCATAAATGGAAGAAATACAAAATAACCATCAAGCGCCCCTCGGTCTGGAGCTCTATGCAGGATTTCACCTCATGGAGTAAGGGATGATTATGAGAAAAGTGAGTAATCAGCCCAGAACTACATGGGTGGAGCTTGTGAATGATGTCAAGGCAGTTGGGACCACAGTCACCAAGCAAACCATGGCAACACAATACGCCACCATAGAGTAGACTAAAATTGTTCGGCACTGCAAAGACCCCCTCCTCAAGAAGGCACATGTACAGGCCTGTCTGAAGTTTGCCAATGAACAGAGAAGGATTGTGAGAAAGTGCTGTGATCAGGCGAGTCCAAAATTGAGCTCTTATGTGTCGACTCGACTCGCCTTGTTTGGAGGAAGCAAAATGCTGACTATGATCCTAAGAACACCATCATGGAGGTAGAAACATCATGCTTTGGGGCTGGTTCTCTGCTAAAGGTACAGGATTACTTTGCCACTTTAATCTGCACCACCTCAGTCAATGGACCCGTGTCAATGGACGGGCCATGTATTGTAAAATCTTGGATGAGAGCTTCCTAAAGATGGGTTGTGGATGGGTCTTCCAGCATGTTAATGACCCAAAACATACAGTAACACCAAGGCAACAATGGAGTGGCTCAAGAAGAAGCACATTAAGGTCATGAAGTGTCCTAGCCAGTCTCCAGACATTTATCCTATAGAAAGTTTGTGGAAGGAGCTGAAACTTTGAGATGCCAAGTGACTGGGAAGAAACCTTAAGGATTTAGAGACGATCTTTAATGAAGAGTGGACCAAAATCCCTCCTGAGGTGTGTGCAGATCTTGTAAGCAACTACAAGAAACGTCTTAACTCTGTGCTTGCCAACAAAGGTTTGCTTGGTGATTAAATACTTATTTTCCTCTTTGAAATGCAACTCAAATTATAGCCAGTCTCAGAGTTAGATCTATATATTTTATGGTGGTGTTATGGTCATCACTGTGACCTCACACCTCCAACATGTTCTCTCTATGCTTGGTGGCTTTCCTCCGGGTGCTCTGGTCGAGTGCCTGCGTGTTTGTCCCTGTTATAGAGTCTAATGTCCCGAGTTCCCTGGGATAACCGCCAGGACTCCAGCAACCCTGCATTATAGAGAATGCAAGGAATAACACTGAGGCATTTCGGTGCATGCAAAACAGTGCAGCTTGTCATCTTACTGAGAAACTGGAAACTGTTTAAATGGCATCTTGTGCTTAAATGAACTGTTACTATAGAAACAATGTGTCTGTAATGCAAGGTTTACATCTCAGACATTCTGTTGTTGGTCAAATAATCAGCATTTATTTTTAACAAATCAGAATCAAGCACTTGAACAGCATCCTGGTATTAAGTATAATGCATTCTGACAAGCGGGTGTCTCACAGTCCCGTCTGTGTTAAATCTGAAAACGTCAGGGATGATTCTGACAAATCACACGCCTTATCCATGAAAACTCGTGTGCAACGATCTGCACGCAGCCGGAATCCGTGGCTCTTCAGACTGCCAGATCCTGCTTCACCCTACACAGTCTGGAACATGTGTTTAAAGACACGGCTCTGCACTTGGCTCCTGAATGTTTTAGCATGAAGTATGCGAGGCCAGTGACAGAAGAGCTCCCTCTGCGTCTCCTGCTGTCCTCCCGCTGAGACACACTGAGGAACACGGAGAAGTGACTGCGAGAAGCGTCGATAGAGAAGTGGTAATGAGCGAGCGAGCCGTGGATTGAGAATGACAAGTACGACTGAGACTTATCGGCTGTTAGTGTTCGTTCTCAGGCACGAGGACGTGGACTGATTGGCAGGTGACAGCAGGGTCTCGTGCACAATTTGCATGATTCCTCATGTAAGAATGAACCCTGACCACCATGACGGATAGAAACTAATAAGAAAAGCAGAGATAGAGAGAGAGAGAAAACGTACGAGTATTACAATCAGAAATGAGAGAGCCCTAAATAGATTAAACAGAACATTTGAGAGGCTCTTACTCCTCCGCCTGCTGGGATCCTCAAGGTCACAGCTCTGCCCTCCATCTTTCTCTCTCTCTCTCACTCACTCACTTGCTCTCACTCTTGCCTCTTTCTCTCTCGCTCTCATTCACTCTCGCTCTTTCTTTCCACTCCCAAACTGACACACAGATCACATTCCCCCTTTTCTTCATCTGAGGAATGATGCTGTTCAGCTTCAACAGGAAGAACAAATCAGCAGCCAGTGCAGCTTACTGTATATCTTTCTCTTCTCTTCTCTTCTTTTTTTTCTTCTCTTCTCCTCTTTTCTCTTCTTTTCTTTTCTCTTTTTCTCTTCTCCTTTTTTCTATTATTCTTCTCTTTTCTCTTTTATTTCTTCTTCTCTTCACATTACTTTGCTCTTTTCTCTTCTTTTCTTCCATTTTGTTCTCGCCTCTTCTCCACTCTTCTATTTTCTTTCTACTTTGCTTCTCTTCTTTTCTCTTTTCTTCTCTTTTTTTATCCATTCTCTTCTCCCTTCTCTTTTCTGTTTTTTCTTTTTCCTTCCTCTTGTCTTTTCTTCTCTCTTCGCCTCTTCTCTTCTTTGCTCTATTATTTTCTTTTTCTTCATCTTTTTCCGCTTTCTTGACTCTTATGATTTACTTTCCTCTTTTGCTCTTTTCTGTTCTATCCTGTTCTCTCCTTTTCTTTTATCGTCTCCTCACTTTCCTTCTTCGTTGCACTTTTTGACTTTTTATATTGTTCGTCTATTCTGTAGTAGGATTTTAATGATGTACAATCTTTAGACTTTTTTCAAACTTTCATTCATTTGACTTTACTGATTCTTTTTACATTTTTGCAAATTTGTCTTTTTACATTTTTTTTATTTTTACTTTTTTTGTTATTGATGTCCGCGCACAGTAAGTTTAAGACCCATACAATTTCTTTGCTTTCATCAAATCAAACAGATTGTATCTCTATTTTTTTAAATAAAAAGATGAAAGTATAAATAAATAAAAAGATGAGTGATTGATGGCGAACAGGTTTTCCGTCTCCGCGCTTTGTCCTTCAAACATCAGAGCAATGGCGAGACGCGTCTTTATGAAGTGTTCTGTTCACTTTACACTGGGAGAGATGGATTCATCGAGCATTACTTCCCACTTCCATTCAGTTAAACCGATCAACTAAACCTGAAATTCACATAATTTTAGCACATTATCATTGATGATTATTAGTGAGGCAGGGGATTCTATAGAGAAATAAAGGGAGGTTATAATTCATATGTTCATTATTGTGTTCTGTTATTCTCCCTATTTAAAAACCTTCTTCGTTAAGAATTTGTGCAATCAGATGTCGTGTTAAGGAAATTATTTGCATTGAATTCATTTATGTTAATGTGTTTCAATGCTTTGAGGAACACATTTCTAAATAAATTCATAATGCTGACGGCCTTTTTACAGTATCTTTAATAATGATGTACCCCTGTTTCGTGAAAGTGTTCCCTTCTAGGGTGGACCATTTTTGTTTCTTGATTCCAGTGTTTCTGCTTTCCTGTTTCGTAGTAGTGATTTTCTTTCGATTTCCTGCTTTTGTTTTCTGAAAACAGTAAACGATATGTTTAACCCCATTTGGCAGAAAAAAACAATCCTAGGTATAGATTATAGCCATAGAGAAATGTTTATTTTTTTAAAAATACATTTATTTTTTAAATCTCCAAAAAAAGGCCTCCCACCGATTGAGCCTGCAGTTCGTTACAACCTTGCTGTAAACAGGGCTCGCTCTTTGACAAGCCTGTAATGACTCATTAATTTTATGTATGAATCAATTAGGGCTCCTGGTAATTCAGCCGCATCGATTCCCTAATAGAAATGTCTCATTGAACTGCGCTTTTGCCTGGCGATAGTGTGAAATGGCGGGAATTGAATTTCTTTAATCACATTGCATCATAAAAATAGGCCGGTGCAATTTCTTGGAAGCGACTCCGGTGCCTTTTCGAGTAGACGGAACTACGTTAAAAAGCTTTCTTTTTTCGCTTCGTGCGACTCGTCCGCCTAGGTGCGCTCGTCTCACCACACCCATGCTGCTTTCCGAAAGCAAAGCAAGAACAAGCCGAGCGTGAGATTTTCCAGTGTGCTGCCAGGATCCTGATATGAAGTCTGGCAGCTTTTTGTTTTTCACAGAGGAAAAAAAAAATCCTAAACAGATGGCGTATGAGGCTGCAACGGATCACAGTTTATCAAGATGCACAGCATCATTCTGAAGGCAACAGTTGCTCGAGGATCTAACTGCCAATACTAAAGCAATCGTATTTTATACCAAAAGCTGGTATCTGTAATGTTGGTGCTGGAATGTGTAGTATTACTGGAGTATGTAATGTACAGTATCCTATACAGAATGTCGAACAGGATAAAGAGAGATGTGTCAAGTGCCTGGAGGCACCGATATGACCAGCCACCATTCCAGGCCCGGCAGTTCATCTTTATCTACACTAAACATACAGGTCAAGTCTTCTTTTCGTCTTCTTTTTCAGTTCATTTATTTTCCAAACCATTTCAAAATCACTATATCATACTGCTGTATTATTTTCCATCCGATCATGAAGCTCGTGTAACAAACAGTTAAATCAACTGATTGGACAGACCCTGAGCCCATGTTTCAAGTTTTATTGTTATATGTAGAGTAAAGAAACAAGTTCCCCTGTACAATGAAATTCTTCATTTGCTGTCCCACTAATGAAAGCTGCTAAAAAAGTAGAAAAAAAAAAAAAAAGCATCAAAAAGAATAATAAAAAAAAAAAAAAAAAAAATATATATATA
>JAQMYL010000038.1:32463314-32473954 GCA_030014365.1 Clarias pachynema
ATATATATATATAAAGTCTCCAATGAATGTCCAAGATCTGTGTCAGAAGTCAGAAACAGTTGAAAAGACCGACTAATAAGTCCAGTACTAATACTGGATACTGGAAAAGCTCCATCGCTAGTTTAATTCCAAGTCGCTCCAGGCTAGTTTGATAACCTGCCAGGTTAACAAATCCACCATTAATGCCTTAAAAATATGTATTTGTATCTCAAGTGACGCATTTGCAAAAGCTAACAGTTATACTGTACTGTATATGTCTTTCTTTGTGCCGAACTGTACACTGTGATTGGGTAGCGGGGGATTTATTCACTGTTAGAGGAGCTGTCCCGCTCACGCAGTGCTGACTTTACACCCAGGTGGGCTGTGTCCCAAACCTGCAGTGCTGAACAGGCAGAATACACAGTGACATCGGATCTGTCCCAAATCCATAGTGCTGAGAATTTGGCTCAGTGACTGCATTTTTTTTTTTTTTTTTGCATGATCCTGGATTTACAGTACAATAGTGCCTGGGCTAATCTGGAGCACTGCTCCTGCCAGCATGGAGGTGTATTGGGACGGGTTTTGCATTGGCACCTCATATGACTTGGAAAAAAAAATGCAAAGACAGTAGATGTCACTATTAGAGCAAGGACCATTAAAGATAGCTAAGAACTCTTAGAGATACCACCTCCATGTTAGTTTTCAATCTGCTTTCCAACGTTGCTGCAAGTCGAAAGGAAGGAAAAATCGGCTTTGTTGCCTGGGTGGGTGGGGCGTAGTCCGTTTGCCTTGCCAGTCAAAGTGGCATTAGGCTGGCATGGGCATCTGCGAGAGCATGGGGTTATAAAATAAAAAAGGCAAGAATTCTCTCAACTTTGCTGTATCTTTTTATCCTATTTTGCCATAACTCCTTTTGTCCATTCACTAATTGTAGTAGTGATTGTTTTCATAATTACTGTATGTTGTAGTTATTAAAGAAACCCAGACTACGAGAGAGATATAGAGAAACCTACCAACCGAGAAGCTCCTTGGTATTGTCGACTTCTTTAAATGTCGTGCTAATCCTTTGCCGTGGTCATCATTTTATCACCTAGTGTTCCAGCATCCAGAGGGAGAATGGATATATGTGTGTTTGTTTGTGTGTGTGTGTGTGTGTCTGAAGTGTGCTGAAAATACGGATTTGCTGCTAGCTCAACGGGCTGCGCAATGCTCTAAAAGCCAATTACTGTTTAATTTTCCCACCGTCGCAGGTAATTTTTCTCACTTGCGCAGCCGTGGCTGATTTGAAAGTGGCTGCAGGCGTATCGATCGGCCATCGGAATAAAAATAAGGCTGAGGAAAAACAACAGCGAGGAGAAAAGGCCATCGTTATTGTGCTCGCGTTTATACCTCATGGTGTGTGTGTGTGTGTGTGTGTGTGTGTGTGTGTGGTGAGGGGACGGATGGAGTGACGCTGGAGCGCCCTGAGCAAACAAGGCTCCCGGCGAACGTCGCCGCGCCATCGAGAGCGGAGCTAAGAGAGCGACGGAGCAGCAGCTCGGTGCCGAGGTGACAGCTTTATTAAAGATGGTGTAGAGGCACGCGCGCTCGTCGCTTATGATAATTACTTTTACAGGAGTCTTCAGGGCACAGAGACTCTTACAAGACTTTATTATAATGTTTATTTCATGTGTTAGGCAGTGTAAGTCATTGAAGTGTTCAGTATGGACATGAATAGAGTTAGATGATGGAGGGCTGATTTCTTGATGCGACAGCACTGCTGTAAAGTCCAAAAGTGACACAGGGATGACTACAGGTCACATCCAGCAACTTGCAAATGGTAATTTTAAACTGGTGCAATAATTTATTTATTTGCTTGTTTGTTTATTTGGGTTATGAGATTTTCTTGTATTTTTTTTTTTTTTGTTAAAAACAAATCAATATTACATGGAAAAATATTTATTTATTTATTTATTTATGTAAAAGTTATGGTTAATATTAATTCGCATTAATATAAATTCAAAACATGTTATGTTATCACATTCAATAATACAATTCATTATCATATCAATAAAATAACTGACACAAAATAACAAATTATATTTTTAATTATAGCAAAATATTCAAACGACATAGTTTAGTGTTATTTCAGTTATAAGTTTTTCAGTTTTTCATTTATAAGTTTATCAGTATTTTAGTTAAGTTATAAAAGCCTTCACTGCTGGTTGGCAGAAGAGCGACTTTATAGTAAATAGCAACTGAGAATAAGCGACAGATGAAAAAACGCTCACAAACACACGTATAGACACATGCACGTGAGTGAGGCCCTGGTGTGAAATAAACTCTTTACAGTACGGATGTTTCTCCAGACAGGCTAAAATGAACATGTAGGTGTTAATTCAGCACTGGAGATTTAGCCATGCAGAAATCACTTGCCATGGATTAAATATTGATGAACATGTGCTACACTAATGGCTGCAGCGCGCCCCTCCTCAGAGATGTCATTATTGAGTTTGTCCTTTCACCTTGCTGCGTTTTTCTCTCTCAGGCTACATGTGCAGCACCGCCATTTTCTCCAGAGTAGTTATAATAATTAAAATAATAATAATGATGATGATTATTATTATTTATTTATTTATTTATTTTAATTATAATAATAATAATAATAATAAACAACTTTAGTAGTTTTGGTGATGATGATGATGATAATAGTGAACATAATAATAAATAAATACATCTTCCACTAAATCCCCCCCCCCCCCACTCCCCGATGACTCTCCCCATTGTAGAACAGCTTTCAATAGACAATTAACAAACTCCAACACATGGTTAAGGCACACGGATAAACAAACGCCAATTGTGTTTGTAGAAGAAAAGTCAATCTGTCAGTCGATCTCAAAGTATACCATGAGGGAATTTAGTGTTAGAGTCCAGCACACACACACATGCGCACACACAAATTATATATAAATATGGCATGGCCTGTTTGCTTCCACCCCCCCCCCCTTTTTTTCATGGAAGCAGTGTAAATCCATGTCATCAGCATGGAAGACTGTTAACAGCCTTTATTGCTTTTCATCATGAATTTAGAAAACATTGCTGCTCTGTATGATGATGATGAGGGAAAAAAAACACTAAAATAATCCTTCATAAACAGAAACTGAAACTATGTGATCCATGTGCATGAAAAACCATAGAGAATAAATGATTTAAATCATGATCTTTTGTTTTATTAAAAATATAACACTGCAGTTATGAGTCTAATCTTACAATGTAGTGGTATCGGTGTGCTAGAAGATTTCGCACCAGGGATGTTCAATGCTCTCTGCATTTCTAAAAGGCGCTATGAAGTCTGTTTTTTCCCCCTCTAACACCCCTGGTCAGTGACTCTTAATGGATTCTTTCTGCTGTCCAGAAGTGCTCACTGTTGGATTCCAGGCCACGCTGGACTCTCGCTCAGACTGCAGGACGCCTCAGAGACTTTATTTTTCCTCGTTGAAGACTTTATTTTGTAAGGTAGAGAGAGTCACCGAGCCTTAGAGGCGTCCGCAGGGGCCGAGGTAATGGGCCAACGGGCACCAAGCACGCCGGCTTCTTCTGTCCACAGAGACAAGAGCGCGCTGCCGAATGTCTTCTTATGCGGGCCATTAGTCCATGCTGGAGGGAGGGATGAAAAGAAAGAAAGGTGGAAGAAAGGAGGTGTACAGAAGACACTTTCTGTTCCCAGTGGAGAGCGAATGCACAGTCTAAAAGTGAACAGCGGGACAGTGAAAGTTCAGTTCACCTTTCCGTCTAGTGGTTGCTTTAAACTTACACACACATTCCTGTGTAGGTGTAGTAATGGGGACCAAATATCTCTCAATCTCTTAAGAATATCCATCAAGTGTGCCTCTCGCTCTATCCAGCTACAATGCACACTTTATTTCTCTCTCTCTCTCTCTCTCTCTCTCTCTGTCTATTCATCACTGTCTAGCTGTCAATCAAACCCCCCTTCCACCCATCCACACCCCCAAAAATAGTTCCTCATAGACAAAACCAAATTGAGTGTGAGGCTCATAATTAAAGCCTTCATTACCCGTTTTAATGCATTTCCCTTCCGGGGAGCAGAGTTGTTCTCGCCATGACGTGTTTCGTCCCTTTAGGTTGGTTGGTGCGTCTCTACAGGAAGAGATTAACACAATCACCCACAAATAGACACGCAGACACACACAGTTAGGATTTCTTCCCATTTGTTAGTCAGGAGAAACAATCTGCTATTGACTCACACAGTAGATTTAATTAGCATCCCAATGAAACCAGAAACTTTCCCTAAATAAGAAACATGTAACTGCTGAAAATAAAAGTCCTCTAGAAATCAATTCCTGTTATGATTATACTTTTTTTTTCTTATATCATGTTTCCATTTTCTCCAACCACACTGTGGTGGCATTTTATTGACCCGATTGCTTAAAATATCGGGCCAATCCGAGCGCAAATCGATCCTCAACAGTAAATCTTGTTCGTCTGTGCTTGGTCTACCTCGCCTTTCTCTCGGAGGAAACATGCAGATCATGTCGGAACTTTGGTTCGAGCTTTGTGCACCAGTCTTCAGATGTAGGTCGGAGGCGCATTGTGTATGCACCCTGTCGTGCTGATCCGCTCTGTACGTCTCCGCCGGCGCTCTCCAAGATGCTAATGGGTGGTCATGAAACTTTAACTACCCCTGACTGATTCAATAATTTAATAATCAGCTTTTCCACAGACACTTTCCACTCGGTACCCGGTTGTTTCCCGGCCCGGTGAAGAGGAGGAGTGACCGTCTGTTCGCTCATTAAAGTGGAGGGAAAAAAGTGAAAATGTAAAACGTGGGAGGGAGAGTAAGACACAAGCTGCTCTGCCGGAGGGGTTGATTTCTTTTATTCGTTCTTATTCAGATCTAATTTGAATTGACTAAATAAACAGAGAAATTGCAGTCCGTCAGGTCAGAATGAACACTCTCATTCTACTTAATTAGTTAAATTAATTTATGCAAGAAGGAAAGAAGTAAGAGTGAAAAAACGGACAAGAAAGATGAGGAAGAATGTAAAGGTGAATGGAATGAATGAGGGAAAAAATGAAAGAGAATGGAGGGTGAAAAAAGAAAGGAAATAAAGGATGGAGAAAGGAAGAAGCAGATGTAAAGTGGAAGAATAAAGGAAGAAATGATTGAAGGAAAGAACAAATATTAAATAGAACAAGGAAAATATATACAGTAGGTGCAAGAAGAGAGGAGTGAAGCAAAAAAAGCTAAGAATGAAGAAAAGAATTAAACAAGGACATGAAACCTGAGGAAGGACAGAAAGGAAAAATCAAGAGTAAGAAAGAAAGAAATGTAGACAAGTTAAGTAAAGAAAAGGAAAAGATAGAAGTAAAGAAGATAATATACAGTATGAAAAGATTCAAAGAAGGATCAATGGGCAAAAGAAAGAAGGGAGCTAAGAAGTAAAGAGTGGAAAATTGAAGAAAAGAAGGATGGATTGTAAATGTTTGAAAAAGGGTGGAATAAAGGAAAGAAGGTGGGTCAGAAGGAAGGAAAGTATGATAGGAATCAAATCAGGAAATAAATCAAATGGAAGAAAGAATGGACGGAAATAAGTAATGTAAGCGAGAAAAGGAACTGAGTAGGGAAGGCATGTAGGAATGAAGGAAGGGATAGATGGAAGGAAAGAAAGGAGGACATATACTGTAGATGCAAGAAAAAAGAGAGGAATAAAATAAATATGGAAGAAAAGATAAAAAAGGAAAGATAGTATGAAGGGAAGAAAATGTATGAAAGTGAATTATGGTAGAAATAATAATAAAAGATGGAAGGAAGATATAAAGGAGGAAGAAGAGAAAAAGAAAAAGTACAGTAATAAGGACGTGAAAATGGAAGTAAAGGATGAATATATAGATGATGGGAAAAGAGAGGAATAAAGGAAGGAAGTCAAGTAGGCTTTTATTGTCATTTCAACCATATAGAGTACACAGTGAAATTAAATGGCGTTCCATCAGGACCAAAGTTCTACATGCATACGTGAATAAACAGAAACTAACTAGGACACCCAATTAGCTGACTATCGAAGACAAACCAAATTTACACCATAAATTATCAAAAAACTATTCTAAAGTACTATACAAAAAGACATTACTATACAAAAGATAACATAAGACAACATAAAGTGCACGTGAAAATGTGCAGAAAGGTAAGAGGAGGAGAATGGAGGAAGAAATAAAAGACAAAATAAGCAGGTACGGTAGGTAGCTACTGTAGGAAGGAAGAAATGGATAGATGGAAGTAATGAAAGAATGATGTATAGATGCAAGGACAAGAGAGGAATAAAATAAACAAAGACGAAAAATAAAGAAGGAAAGTATAGAGGAAACAAATCAGTGAATTAAGGAAGAAATGAGAATGAAGATGGAACAAGAGAGGAATAAAGGGAAGTACTGTATGCAACAAAAGAAAGTAATGAAAGAAAGAAAACATGCAAGTAAGGTATATAGGAGGGAAGGAAGGAAGAAAAGAAAAATACTTGGATGCAAGGAAAAGGGAGGAATGCAATAGGGAGGGAACAAAGTGATCCGCATTGCATTATATACATCGGCTTCTGCTAGTTTACTTATGAATTCTTTTCCTCAGAGGGCTGAAGTTCTCTCTACACATTTCCCTTCATTTTGTTTGCCGTCTGTGAGCATGTGTGAGCAAACTGACTGCTGATAATGAAGCATTAACCCACATACATAAACAAGATTATACCAATTATAGTGCTGTGAGAAAGTGTTCTGTGATGAAGAGCATGAATCATATCCCAATAACACGACCGGATTTGTTGTGGAGACACGATTTCTATCCTATAGTAGAGTTTAAGAGCGACATTCATCTTATCTCGCGGTGGAAGTTGAAATTCAGGCCGTGCTCCTGCTGCATTGTGGGTTATAGCAGATACGGCAGGTATGGAATTGTGGGTTATGATGGCAGATACGGTGACATGTACACATATATATATACATACACACACACAGAAAAGACACAGTACTGTATGGCCAAAAGTATGTAAACACTTCACCATCACAACAGCCTTTAAAGGGTTAACTTTAGATGACATAATGCATTAATTATTAATGAATTTTGAGCATTGATGATTGTCTCACAAGGAAAGTAGGACATGTGTGTGTGTTTGTGTGCATCTATGTTGTGTGTACATTCCCACGTGAAGTCCGTCCTGTCTTGTTGTTTAGTCTGGTCTTGTGGCTCTAGCAGGACTGGAAGGACAGGACTGCAGCTACAGTTTTTTTTTATTTTCATTTTTATTAAAATTTTAATTTACAGCCTCAGTTTCAGTCTTCACAACAAGCACAGTTTGTGTGTTCGTTGTCGATATAAAGAGAACAAAAATAGAAGATTACACAACACTTGAGAGGCATTTTTCCCTTTTAGGTTGCTTCATGTTTCCTATACAGTATATTTATCTTTTTTCCTCTTTACATCTGTCTAATTTAAACACATGTACATTTTCTGTCCTTTTTTTTTGGTAGTTTGATCAAATGGAACAAATTCACGGTTGTAAACATGGTAATGAATTCCACTGAGATTATAACTCGTGTCATCCACCCACACACTTCGAGATGAGTGTAAAACCTAAAGCCTGGAGGGTTTTAGCGTATGCCAGAAACATATTGCACTAAAACACCGGTTATCATGGCTGTTTAAATCCTTGTGTCAAAATATCTTTAAATGCTGATGTTTCTTCCCTTTTTTGTTGTTGTTTTGAACCAACTAATGTGTATGGAGGTGGCACGGCGATGTAGTTGTTTGCACTGTGGCCTTGCAGCTCCAGGGTTAAGGGTTCGATTCCTGCCTCAGTCTGTGCATGTTCTCCCTGTGCTTAGTGTGTTTCCCTCCTCAGTTCAAAGACATGCAATTTAGGCTAATATAATGCAGGATGCGTGTATAGAGAATGAGTAAGTAATGTCTATTGACAATGTGTATTATTCTGACCAACGATACAGCAGCTCCAAAGTGGGAGAATTCACCGCAGATGGGGCACCAGCCGATCACCGGAGACCAATGATCCATTCAACCACAACTTTTAGCATCTGCTACTTTTTGGACACTGCAAGGAAACTCGAGAACCCAAAAGAAACCCATGTAATCCATGGATCCTGTTGCTGAGAGGATCCAAAAAGATAATGCTCTGCCTGAGGATATGCAGTTTGCTTTTTCTGTGGACGTATGGTTTCATTAAGTGCTTAGGAAAGTGGTTGGTTTTGTTCCTACAGCAAGGAAAGGTGCAATCAACCACATGAGCCAGAAATGAGACCTGATCGTGGGTCAAATTGAACATGGTGCAATGCAGGATGGGATCTTTGCCTCCATGTATACTGTGTCCTCTTTTTTTGCCTTTATGAGCAGGGATCAGGGCTGGCAATAACCCAGTGAAAGGAAAATGCTACAGATTGGTGAATATTAAACTGTTTATTATTAAAACCATAAAAAAACTGATCAATAGCACCTGAGTGGCCGTGGAGGCAAGGAAATCCGGCTCCTCCAGGTGTTAAAAGTCCTGCAGGTTCCCCCTTTTATCTAATCTAGCAAGGTGATTATAGAACTTCCCCATGGTTGCATGTTTCCTTCTTAGATGTCTTTGGAGAGATGTGTTGATGAGATGATCTAGATGTGCTGCTGCATCTTAGGTAAATACAGGAGTTACTGTACAGGCGTACTGATATCTATGCTAAAACATGAGCATCTGAGAAAGGGATGAAGATGGTGAGTTGAGTGTCATCAGCATATGAGAAGGAAAGAATAAAACCTAAGGATCTTACTTAAAATAACGTGTGTTTTATTTGAATCCCACTAACGAGGTAGAAGCTTAGATTACAGCACCAACAAGCTTTATGATTCTATTCTAGATATACGGTCTGTAAAGAGCTTTGCAGGTCTTCTAGGTCCTCCAGTAACCTTCTGCCCCTACTGTAGGTTAGAATGGGTGTGTGCATGGTAGCTGAGATCACCCCTGAGATACCCTGGCATCCCATTCTGTGTTGCCTGCTCATTCCTAGCCTTTTTCTGATATAAATCTGGTAATGAAAATGATTGAATGAATAACCAGCTAAAGTTTGTTATTTCCTTAATCACTTCAACAAAATATAAGTAAATGACATTCGAGCAGATGTTATAAGAGAGACTGATGCATCATAGTAAGCAAATTGCTTCCCTTTCTCATCTCTTTCATTAAACATTCTTCAAAGCATATTGACTGTCATTTTTAAGAATGTATAAATTCTTAATATGTACTTGATATAATTAGGGAGATAGGACGTTTTTTGGAATCTAACTCAATGTCTAAAATGTATGTAAGTAAATGCAACGCAACAAATGTACAAAAGTTTCACAACCCGATAAGCAAATTATACTGGCGGAGGATAACAAGATCATTAAATGGCGCAGTGGGAAAGTGCTCGCCCTATCATCCAGAGATTGCTAGTTTGATTCCCGGGTGATGCTGTAGCCTCCAGCAGTCGGGGACCCACAGTAGAGAGAGCTGATTGGCCGAGCTCTCTCAGCGGCGCGGGATGGGAGGCACTTGGAGTTCTCACGTCACTTATGGCTCTACAGCCAATCATGGGCATGTGTGAGCTCATGCAAGTGGAAGGAGCGGATAGCGCTGTCCTCAGAGTGTGTTAATCCACCCCCAATGGTGCATGAGCGAACAGTTTGAAAAGATGTGGTCGGCTGGCGTCACATAGTTCAGCAGAAACACCGAGATGTTTATCCTCCCTGACTGGTAGTAGCAGCCTTGATGTGACTTTAATTGTGGAAGAAAAAAAAAGTACAATTATGGAATAAATCATGTTTAGTAATTAACAAATAATTGCTTAAAAACTGTTTTTGTTATATTTAAAAAAGTAAGTATATGCTGCAAAATATTCCATGCAAATAAAAGATAAATGCATACTCATTGCATTTTAGTTATGGTAAACTTTTTAGTTTAAGTCTAAACTGTAAATATACTTGGTGGCATTTTCCCCCTCTCTTTTGTGTCAACAGTGATGAAATCAGTTGAATCGATAGATTTATTTTTTTCACCCAAACTCATGTTTGTATTTCTACAATACTTCACTTATAAATATACATAAATTAAATCAATCCCTCGCTTTTTTTTTTCCACGACTCTCTGAATACTGAGAGCATGAAATATCTTACAGACACTCACTATCACTTCTCTACCTTATTTACCTCCTGTCTTTGTTTTATTCTATTTCTTTCATCTTTGCCTCTCTATTGCCCACTCGTCCTGGTTCTATTTCCTCTCTTTCCCTATTTCTGTACTTTTTCTGATTTATTAGAAAGTACATACTGTAGGTGTCTGTTACTGCATGAAAAAGGCATGAAACATTTGTCTGTTCTATAGAATCCGAGGAAACAAAAGAGAGGGATATGAACCATAGGAGGTAGAAGGGGAAACATGGGGGAACATGTATACCATCAGTGCTTTCGAACAAACCTATGAGAGAGGCATTGGGCCATCATAAAAAATAATGTTCAGTTTAAATTCAGATTTCAGGTATTAAAGCCAGAATTTGAGAGTGAAGTCAGAATTTTGAGATTAGAGTCAGAATTTTTAAAGTAAAGTCAAAACTCTGAGATTACCACACACAACCATGCACACTTACTTTAT
>JAQMYL010000038.1:32474397-32493481 GCA_030014365.1 Clarias pachynema
TATTTATATCGGTATAGTTGTTGAATGCTGTGTACTTACACACATGTAGAGTGTAAAGACACATGTAAAGTGTCTTGTTTCTACTGTAACAATAGTATAGTGTTGTTGGTCACTAGTATAGTACACAGTATGTTGTTTATGTTGGTCTGTACTTTGGGAGCCACAAACAGCCGTAATTACATTCCTTGTGCATGTCAACATACTTGGCGAATAAAACCTGATTCTGATTCAGAGATTAATGTCAGAATTCAGAGATTAAAGTGATAATTTTGACATTAAAGTCTGAATTTTTTTTATCTCAGAATTCTGACATTACCTCGAAAATCCTTATGCTAATATAATAATTCTACTTTTAATCTCAAAATTCTGACTTAAATCCCTGAATATTGACTTTAATCCCTGAATGCTGACTTTAATCCCTGAATGCTGACTCTAATCCCTGAATGCTGACTCTAATCCCTGAATGCTGACTTAAATCTCTGAATTCTGACTTTCATCTTAAAATCCTTTTGGATACAAAGCTGAGATCTGAATTACAGTAGAAATTTCCATCAACATTGCTGTTATAGAAATCAATACCAATCAGAATTGAGAATTATCAGGAATGATACTCTGGTCAGTCAAATATTTTGAAGATACTTAGAGGAGTCTATCAAACTCTCTCTCTCCTTCTGTCTCCTCAAATAACTCTGTTTTGATTTAATTACCCTAGATGATGCCTGTATTATAGTCCACCAGCAGCGTTTGGAAAAAAAAAATAATAATAATGGTGTCCTGCAAATAGTCTGCAGTAACACCAAAATGATATGCACTTTCAGTGCACTCTCAGAGACACGCGCACACAGAAGTTGAAGGCATTTGCCACTAGTGTCCCATTTCTTTTCAGTAATCTAGCCTCATCGTTGGCTTAGTTACCAAGCTCTACATGTTTACGAGCACACGAGGGCTTTTTAAGCGTTTTCACCGCCGCGCAACTCACAAAATGGAACTGTTTACTCGTTGATGTATTCCGAAAGTAGATGTTAAGCGCTATTGGAAAGACCTCAAGTACTCGACAAACAGCCAGAGTGCGAGAGTTCATTTTTATCTCTAAATGCTACACCAGAGGCGGGCGGCTCAGTGGCACGGCTGTTGCAGCTGCGTGATCTTCATGCTAATCCTTCACTATTTTGGCTCATAACCAGGGTTTTGTTCAAATATTTGAAATGTGTATTACACAAAAAAAAACAACAAAAAAAAGTGGATTTCTTACAATTTAAGTTATAGCTTTAATCTGTAACCTAGTCCTATTTTCATATTCTTTTCATATTTCACAACATTATTATTTGTGTATATAGGTTAATTCTTCATTGTCAGTCTATTACTTAATTCAGTCAATATGAGTTCACCGACACCCCTCCTCCCTTTTGCTCGAACCCAAAGCAAAATCAAACGTGTTTCAATTCGCATTGAATCCTCAAACTATCCAATTATTCTTGTACACTAGAGGGAGTAATCTTCGCATGTGCAGCATGTTTACAAATGCGCTTTGAGTGTATCGAGTGCTGTGAGTGTTACGCGTAAAGCTGTGTTTGTCTTACCACCGCTCGCTTGGCTCTCATCTGCACCCGACTGCATGAGCGAGAGAGAGAGAGAGAGAGAGAGAGAGATAAATGCACTCTGCATCTGGTCCTCCGAGGCCATTACTCACACAGGGAGCACCGTCAGCCCACCAGGGAGACTTGATGTGCAGGCTGGAGGGTGTGTGCGTGCATGCATGTGTGTGTGCATATATGTGTGCGCATGCATGTGTGTGGATGTGTCTGTACGCTCTTGAGTGACTAAAACACTCCTGGCACAGCCTCAGGCAGATGAAGCCCAGCATAGTAATGTCAGGTCTTATATAAAACTCTGGTTAACCCTTTTGTATAATGATCCATGCTCTTCCAAATATTGGTGTATAAGGAGTGATCAAGGAGTGTTCAGAGTGCCATGTCATGAGGCGGAATTTTTTTTATAACAGCCCTAGCAGACGGAAGAAATAGTAAGGATTATGAAATGATGCCTACACTTTAGTCAATAGTTAATATAACTTTTAGATGATGTTCAGTTAGACAATTAATTTCTGTGTTAATCAGAATAAACATTAATTTTGTGTAATTTTTCAAAAAAAAATTTCTCATTTTTTTCTCACTTTCTTTCTCTCCTTAGTTTCTTTTCTTTTTTTTTGTCCTTAAAATTTGCACCAAAGATATGTTTTTTGCCATTTGGCCCCTGTAACCAAACACTCAAGATGTGAGTGACAGTTCAGGCATTACAGCCATTTTTTATATACACACATGAAATATGTACAGTCATAAATAATGGAACAGGTGGATGACCAACTGTTGCATGGCCACGTGTGGTCTGTTCCCTCGTTACTCCATGATTATAATAAACATATGTTTTAAAAAGCCTGTTAATCCTTGTGCTTGTAATTGTTAGTTTGTTCCAATATTTATGAGCCCCTGGAAAATATGGGTGTTTGTGTTTAAATATTGCTGCAATTCCTGAATGCCATACTTTGCTCCTTTTTGTGTGTTTCCTTCCATCTGTATACAGAAGCCAAAGGCCAAGAAAACATGTCTTTCCTCTAAAATGCATGGACTTGACTATATAATTGCTGAATTCTGAATTCTGATTGGTCAATGACAGTAAGTTTAAATAAAACTTTAAATCTCAGGTCTATACTAATTCCTTTGTTCTAATAATTTCCATAGCAACAACAAAGGCTAAGTACATAAATGGGTTAAAAGCTAATTGAAAAGGCACCTATTATGCATTTTGATTGGATGTTTACAAACAACATAAATTAGTTTATTTTTTTTTAAACAAATTTTAATTCACCCTCCCCGTGGTTCCCTCCCCCTGGCTTGTTGTTTTGCGCCGCCTAGCTCTGCTAACCAGTAGCTCATTCACATTGATAAAACAGAACACTTGGAAGAGGAGTGAATCAAATGGAATGAAGAAAAAATGCATGATCTATATTTCTTTTATTTTTTTTCAGTTAGATATTTTTTTATTATTTATTTTTGTTTATTTATGTATTTATTTGAGGTGGGGTATGATGGATGCATGTACATGAGAGAACTGCCTTTAGAACGATGACAAGTTGAATGAAAGCTCTGACTATGGGCTTCTTAGATGCGATATTGGCTTCAGTTGATTTTAATTACCTCCTACAAAGCAAAATGCTGCTGACTGTTCGGCTTGATGGATATCGCGTGTGCGTGCAGTAGAAATGTGGATGTGTATATGAATCTCTTTAGGCTTGAAGAAATGGGAACATGTGAGGCATATCACAAGCTTGCACACAGCAAGCCCTCCCCGCCTCACCCCCTACACCCCCCCCCCCCAACCCTACACCCCACCTCCTCCCCACCCAAATACCGCCCTCCCCCCCAACCCCCCCAAGCCTGTGGGGTTTGACGCTCTTTGAATATTGAGGCATTTTTGCCAGTTAGCACACACTACACTGATCTGCGGCTGTAGGCTCTTTGCATTCTCTCGGCACGGTGGTAAAAAGCAAAGCGAATCGTATTTCATCTCCGCCTTCTCGGCCGTGTCTGACAACCAGACTGTCACTTCTTTCTGTTCCCATGCATCATCTTAAGTTTGGACTCGTTCGTAAGCAACAAGTACAAACCAAAATCTCACATCATGAATCATCTCAGGAATGTCTGTTTGTTTGTGTGCGTGTGGTGGTGGTGGTGGGGGCTTTTTAAAAGGTATTTTTGTTGCCCCCCCCTACAGGAGTAGTAATCATCATCATAATAATAATAATAATAATAATAATAATGTTAATAATAATAATAATAATGATTATTTAAAAAGTTGAAAATCATTCTAAATTAAAGCACCCCTTCTTAGTGTAAAACATTTCATATACCATGAAGACATAATTACAGTAATTTTATTTATAATTCTGTTTTGATTTTTCTTAATTAAATAATTAAAGTAAGAAATCATTTAAAGTATTTTGTTTGTGAATTACATTCCCAATTATTCCCCTTTAATATCAATCCATTTTGTTAATTTATTTATTCATGTTTAAGGAGTTGTTATTATTATTATTATTATTATTATTATTATGCCATATTTCACAGATTCATTCATTTATTCTCTATGGGACTCATGGCGTTATTTGGAATGCATTATTATTATTATTATTATTATTATTATTATTATTATGGTTACAAGAACAATTCCACAAACTATAATCTGAACCAAACCCATTTCAGCAGTGCGGTTCTGATATTTACGACCAGTATTTTATGAGCTGTCCTCGACACAGACAGGGGCTCGGCTGATCCTCTCGCCCTTTACCTAACCCCACCTTTGTGTTTGGAGACAGCCGGATCTCGATTTCTTGAGTTTTGGTGGCTGTCGGTCATGTAAACACCATCCCTGCCCTAATCTACTCTCCAACAAACATGTGTTAGCACAAAGTCTAAGCCAATCTTGCTCGTCCGAAGTCGGCGCAGTCTTGTCTTGTTTGAACAGTCCGAGCAGACGATTTTCACACCGTTAAAGATATCTTCCCTTCTTCTGCACACATCATCTCTTTCTCAGTCTATAGAGGCAGCGAGTGGTAGAAATGAAGTCCTAGAAGATAAGGAAGGAGTATTATTGAATGTCCAGGGATTCAAACATAGTGAAGTACATTTCACTATGGAAACAGACTGAGCAACTTTCTTGGTGAAGTAACTGCTCCTTAGAAGAGCTATGAGTGATTGATTATAGGAAATAACTAGGTTATCTAGCTGACTAGGGCTTCACATGAAGCACAATTGTTCCACGCAAGCGTACATTTGCATATCCGCACACTCCGTTACAGCAGGTGGCGCCTAGCTGGTTTGTCATCCATCAATATAGACAAAAACATTGACGAGTACAAAAGTCTTGCCCTTGGATCTTTTGCCTGTTACTGATATTTTGAAGACAAAGTCATAAGCAATCCTCTCGTCCAGGCTTCGGTCATGAAGTTCAGATGATCAGAGCGGTTTGTCGCATGCATACGCAAATAAAAGTGGGCCGGTAATGTTATTGACGGTTATTGAATTCTCTCTACTCAAGCATACCAGACTTTGGTGACAAATGTTCTGAGAAATGTAACTGTAGTGCGAGTTCCTAGTGTTGAAAAAGTGTACATTTTTATTTATTTATTTTTTTAGATCTACGACAAAATGTATAATTTTAGACAAGTATGGGATGTCATACTAGAAAGCAGTTAAGCTACTAACTAGCTAGCTAAATTTTAGCAAAGAAGTTTGCAAAAGCTAGCAGGCTAGACCTATAAAAATAAAATCATTTGACAGCTTAACAAGAACAACACAGACTCCAGTAAACATCAAGAATTTTTATTAGTGTGTGTGTGAGAGAGAGAGAGAGAGAGACTCGTGTGTCCAGATGGGCCCCAAAATGGCGATTAAAAGCCTGTTGTTCAATAAACATTAATTTTTCCTCTTGTTAGAAAAATTCAATCTGCTATAGGATCCCAGATGTTCATCTATTTCTTTATGAAATATGTCCTGATATGCACATAATCATGATTTAATGAAAAAAAAAGGCTGTTGTGTCGCTTGTGATGTCTAGTCAATTGTGTATGTTTGTTAAATATAACGAGCAAGACATAAAACAAACAAAAAAAATATATTTTCTTTGACCTCAATATGACCTCAATCTATATTGATTAAACTGCCATGACCCCTGACATACAGCCTCCCGCTCCCATGCTACACCTGTTAATCCCAAACTAAATAAGACCTGGCAGAAATGTACCTCATACCAGTGGGATTTGAGGAGTCCAATTTCCCCGGCACGTTGACATGACTCATGTGCTTGAATCAGATGACCAGACATGATGAAGGAGGCTCTTCACTCAGTGCTGCGGACGTAGGAGGTAACGAGCCGGTCCAGCGCTAACCGTTTAATCGCCTTCGCCGCTAAACACAGAGACGAGGACGCCTCTGTCCTCTAAGACGGTATCTATGGAAACTGGCAAGTTGTGGGAGTGCGAATATTTCCAGGATTGCTTCATGTGAGCGCCAGTATGCTGATTCTGTTGATGCTCCGAGGAACAGTTCATGTCCAAAACGTCTCGCTTGAGGTTTAGAAGATACTATGATCGTGTTTAAGGAGTTAGCAAACGCAGAAAAGTGGGTGAATGGATTAAATCATTGACTACAGTAGAATATTTGCCAGTTTGGAATTCACTCCACTTAAATCTCTTTGATTTTGAACTCATCCTTGCCGTTTGAACACGAGTAAACCCACGCGCATTCGCGGCACCCTTGTGGAATATCAATTCGAGCATGTTTTCAATCAACACTTTGACCTTTTTGTCCTATTTGAACTGAGAAGCACAAGGGTCCATTGACGCTGGCAGCTGCAGCCCGGATTACATTAGCAAGTGAAAAGCGCTGATTTCCGCAACCCTCTTAAAAAGAGCCTCTTCTTGGAAATTGGAAGTCAGAGCTCGTCATTTCCACCTGGCAAATACTCGGGCACAGCGTGACGCCTTGTACTGGTGGTTGACTTCGACTGGAATTCTCTCTCACTTCACGGAATGGCTAAAAAGCTCCGGGATCAAACGACGCCCGATTGTCTTCTGTCTTTCTCCGGCTGGATACAGTATTCCGTTCACGCGCAAGCCGGTTGGAAAAACAAATAATTGCGCAGGAAGTGGCGCCAGGCTCCGAAGACTGATTCAGAGTGAATTGCCTTCATTTGAACGGCAACGCCAGATCGCACCAAGGAAAACAAACTTCTCCCGAGAGAGGAAATGAGAACGGTACGGTAGATGATCAGCGGCTCGGATTGGGGCGGTTAGGAGAAATTAAACCTCGGGGATAACATCGGGAGGAAATATCCCGAAAGGAAATGCTTTAGTGGCACATGCCTTCGTGCTATTGAATACTGCTTCATTGGCTCAGTCTCAAAGTGACTCCCACGCTGCTTTTGGGTTCACTGAGGCCACATCCACACAAAAAAAAGCAACAAGAGTTTAGATCAGAAAGCTTCAAGGGGAAAAGAAATTATGTTTTGGAAAATGCTGTCACGGCACCAGTATATATTTTTTTATCCACACTTTTTCACCAATTGTGAGTTTTGTGTGTGGTTTTTGTATTAATTCATGTTGTTCATAAAGGCAGACTAATCAAGGCTGTTAATTTGTTCTATAACGATCTGGTTTTGTACGCCAACTTTACTCTTTTTTGCTGAAGAGCTGAAATATGATGCATGTTCTTCTGAGAGAGATGTGGACTTGAGCATCATCTCCACTACATGATGACCTGAGCATGATGAAGCTGTTACTGAAGATAAATCAATGAAAGTTTTTGCCATATTGATGATCCTCCATTTTTTTCTTTTTTTACTGTTCAATACCTGATTCCTACTAGCTAAGAGGTTTTTTTCCACTTTGTTGAGGTTAATAAAAAAAAAAAAAGAAAACGTTTCCATGTATGTCTAAACAGAGCCTGTGATAGATTGTCGATTGCTCACAGCTCCAAGTCATAAATAATGAACTCCTTGGATGGAACATTACGTGTTTGACGTAAGGTCATGACCTTTAGTAGAACTGCTGGAGATGAAACTGGCTTCATCTCTGAGCTACACTACTGTTCCAGATTCTTACGTTACAAAAATCATAAACCAGACCTCCAAGCTTGCTGGATCCTCCTGTGTGTTTATTTGTGAGCTGATGCTTTCGTAATAAAACTTGTACTTGCCCTTGCACTCTGGCTCCCCATTGTTTTCCACAGTCGTTATAACTGCATGTGATATTTGCCTGCTTTATTATTGAATTTAGCAAAAAAAAAAAAAAAAAAGTTTCTGGAGCAGCTCATCTTTCTAACGTGGAAATTCCAGCCCTAACAGAAATATTTAGGACACTTCCCGTTGCTACGCTCCGGCAGCACACTTGTTAGCTAGTGCTCATTTATTAGGAGCAGAGCATCGTCACGGTTTGGTAATTTTAGCTGGTGATCATTCAGGACTGCTGTCTGTGCAGTGCATCCACATGCTTATCTTCTCCCACATTCCTTGCAGGGCTGAGAACTAGATTTGCAAACAACTCAGAATGTAAGCTCTCTCATATTGCTTGCGTGCCCTCGTCAACCTTGGCGGCTATTATGCAGCTCCTTAACGCTGATAAATAAACTGTCTAGGGCTCGAAAAATCTGGCATTTAATCAGATTGGTTTTTTCGATTCAAATTGATCAAACTTTTCATAAATAAACCTTGTATTTTATCAGAGCAAAACTGGACAATCTAATGCCATTTTAAAATGATATATAGTTTTGTTGATTTTTAGATTTATAGTGTTCTAGTTCTGTCTGTCCATCTGTACAGCAGAACTCTCAGTCTAACTTATTAATACAAAGAAATACAGTTTTATGAGGTGGAGTATCACTCAAATATCTTACTTACAGTAGGTTCTAATCCATGACATTGCTTTTATTCAACATTTTAATTTCTTTTATGGTGCAATCGTTAAACTTTAGACAAATATCTAAATTCTGCAAACGCTTAAATAACTTCCGCCCACGGCCGGTTTAAGACGCGCCCACAGTTTGATGGATGCACAGTACGCTGGCAAAACTTCCAGTTTGTAATCTGGCATAAAACTGTTCTTAACATCACTATTACCAAAAATTTTTATTTAATTTATGGAGCAAGTTTAACTTCAGGCAAATACCAAAGTACTGCCATGGTTTCATTAAATTCTGTCCAGCCAGTTTTTGCATGATGCTGTGACAAAATCTTGCTGGCTGGCTTTTTCAATTTTCTGAGACTCCAATGTATGAAACATAAAAAATATAATTAAAAAAAAGAGCTCTGACCAATGTACACACTAAACCTCCCTTATGTTCCTAAAGATAGATTGTGATTTCTTTGTTTATTTTAATATTATTTTTTATAGTCATTAAAGAAGGGAAGGCCACCTAAAATGTAGCTCTGATGAAGAAAGCATACTGTACAGCTACAGTACATGTCATTTTCCCCCCTTTTGAATTTGCATCAACTAAAATAATGTGCCGATTCAAAACTAGTACTTAAATATATGACATTATTATGACAGCATTTAAGAAAAATATCTATGAATGTATGACTAATCAGTCTTGTGAAAAAGGCATTTTAATGATATTCATACACAGTATGAAACATGTTTTATGGAAATAAGCTGTTTCACATGATGGGGAGACATGTCAAAAAATAACATAAAATCACTCAGTTTGCATAAAAGTGCTAAATTAGTTTTTCCCATATTAGTAAATAACATACCTTGGTTTGGGAAGAGATTGTTCCACCACCAACCACTTAAAGTTGGTCTTTTACTCGCCCTCATTTCATGGATGGGATCCACACAAGTGATGGGTCGTTCATGAATGATTCACTCTTTTTGAATGAGTCTTTAATGTGACTCAGAAGAACGAGTAGTCTTGAGTGATTTGTTAATTTTCCACTGGGCGCGCATGCGCAAAGCATTGCAAAACCATCATAGGTTATGTACAGGAAACAGAAATGAGTAGTTCCGAATTGTTTGTTCTTTTGACACGTGACTCCCATAGAGGCTATGCAGTGCAGTACACAGGGAACAGAATTGAGCGGTTCTTCTCAATGAGTCTTCTAGTCCGAGTCATTCGTTCTTTTGTCGTTTATGGGAGTGGGATATTCTTTTGTCCCACTCCCATGAACGCTATGCAGTGCAATAGATTCAAAAGAACGAACAAACTCATTCTGTTTATCATAATCTGTCCTTAGCTGCATTGTAATATTTTTATTACTGGAGCCAAAATTTGTGTAGAACGTGCTGGGTGTCTCATTATTGAAAATAATTTATTTCTGATCAAAAAAAAATCTCTCTCTCTCTCTCTCTCTCTCTCTCTCTCTCTCTCTCTATATATATATATATATATATATATATATATATATATATTCGCGATTCTACAATACACTGTGTAATAATTCTAAATCCAAAGTAAAGATGGTCTAAATCATATTGTAGTGAGTAAAATTAATAAAATATTGAATATTTGATTTACTTTATATTAACATTTAAATTAATGTAAAGTATTTATATGCACTTGTATGCAAAAGTATTTATATGCGCTCGTTTCTATAATACTTTCTTTTTCTTTCTTTTTTTTCAGTTCACATAAAGTATATTAGCATTATGATTTCCCCCTTCAGCACTATAATTACAGTCCTATTCCATATCGAAATATCATGATAAGCTCCTTATCAGCATGGACGGCATAAGACTGATATTTCTTATTAGAAAGCCATGAGCTTTGGGCTTCACTGTTGCCAACATGTAATACCAACTGGCTTTATTGTGGCCTCTTATCGGCTGTGGATCCTGTTCTGGTCTCTTCTGGGATTCAGACGGATTGAATAAGTGTCCTCCGAACTAAACCAAGATGAGGTTTTATGGCCTATTGTACACGTTTTCTTTTTCTTTCATTCTTTCTTTCTTTCTTTCTTTCTTTCTTTCCCGGAGCCTGTAAGTGGTGATGATATTCTGACTGACCGTGCCTTGACTCGTCTTGGATAATACTTTAGATTCACCTTGACAGCTACCACTGACATTCAAATTGTGTATAAGAAATTCAATATTCAAGTGAGTTTCAGGAAACAGCTTTCTGTCTTCTCATAAGTTTGCAGTTTTCCCATGGCGGCCTTGTCGAAGAGCGTAATCTGCAGCTCAGCACCGATTCCATGGCTGTTCTGATGCTTTTTTTATTGTCTCCTTGCTTCTTGTTGTCCTTCCTGAGCTGGGTGCCATATGCTGTAATAAATCTGAGATGCAAATCATGATAGGTTTCGAAGTCTGTCTTATGTTGTCTCAGGGTTTAATGTGCACGTGGGTGTCGTTGAAGAGTGACAGCACCGGTGGCTCCAAGTGCAGTGACTCATCCGATCACACCATAATTTCTACACACTAAAACTACACACACACACACACACAAAACAATTCAGCATATGTGAATGAATGTATGTGCCTGTAAAACCCAAATGACAACAAATCATTGAGCTATAAAAGTAATCTTGGCACACCCGAGCTTCATTTCTGAACCTGCCCTGCAAGTGAAGATGAAATTATTGCACTGCTTTAATTAGAGCATACCACCCGCCTGAGCCACTATCCGAACTGTCATAGAGCTCGAAAACGATGACGGTAAAAGAATAGGTAGTGCCTGTTCGCCATCTTTCGCAAATTATAGGCTAAGGCTTGTCTCTTTCCATTACTTGAATTCTTAATTGTCTTGATCAGTCTTAGGCTAGATTTACATTCTTCTATTTTTACTTTTCTACTATTCTTCACACGAAAAAACAAACCTGCTTCATTATCTTATTGGACATAACCTTCAGGTCTTTTCTTTTTCACAGCCTGAGTGAACTTCACTTCTGAGTTTGACTTTGAACGTGAACCTGTCTCACCATTTTGTCTTCCTCTACCAATTTTTCCCTCCTTTGGGTTAGACCAAATTGGATTCAAGAGCCAACTACATGAGTGCAGAAAAAGCCAGCGTTGCTATGATTGACAGGAAGCATGCACCTCCCACCCCAATTTTGTGGCATCATCTGGATTCAAATGCACAATTTCTGTTGAAAAGGGTAAATGCTAATCTCTCTCTTCCCTTAAGAGCTAAATTATGTTTGCTTAATGCATGTATTTATTTGATTATTACACCATACCTTGCTTTATACTGTATAGCTCAAGTATCCCAAGTCCTCACATTATGCTTTTGTGCAACTGAACGTCGGTTCCCAGCTCCTGCTGGGTGTGGGTTTTAAATGTGGCGCCGCAACATGCATGCGAGGACTTGAAATCGAATTAGATGTCGCTGTGAGAGTTTATAATGACGGCCAAGTGGTAATTTTTCCATAATTGCTAATCAAAAGGAGTCGAGAAGTCTCGAAAAAGACAAAAGTCTGCAGCAGCTTTACAGATCAGATATAAAAGTTTCCCGCATTAATTAAATTTAATCCTGACAGTAACCTCCAAAAAAGAAAAAAATGATATTTTTGCAGATTTTTTCTTTTTTTTTTAGTTATACAGTAAAGAAGGAAGATCTGCTCTGATATCAGCTCAACCATCTGCAGCTATTCGTATGACTAAGTATCATGATGCATCTTGTCAAGATGGCTGGTCTCTTCTTTCTGCACTTCCTTTATAGTCGCACCCTTTTTTTTTTTTTTTTTTTTTTTTTGGTCCATGTGTTCCAAACGGTCAGTTATGGCCACCCACATGGCAAATCTGATTCTCCAGCTGTCCATATGTATGTAAGAGTGTAAACATGGTGGGGAAAAAAGACATTCCTTAATTTTTTTAAAGGAAGGAAAACCAGCACCATATCAGATTTCTTAGTTTTGAGTAAAACACCTCAAGTGGCAGACGTGTAACTGGAAAATCAAAGTGCATCACTTTGCACTCAACAAATAAAACAAGCCTGTATTTGGTCCAGCAGTCGAGCTTTAGCAGACATTATTTGCACTAGTCATGTACTGTACTTAAAAAAATAATAATAACAAATTCTCTATTGAGACGTGTCCGTTACCAACGTAGTGTATTAACTGGCGAGTAAAGTCTTCTAACTGATGAGCTGTAATTTTACAGTCAGTTCTCTGAAAGGTTCCCATTACCTCCAGACAGCTGTAGGAGATGGATCGAGTAGCTGAAAAGCAGTCACTTACACCAGGCTAAATTAAAACTTCTGGCCTGTACACTGCGCAGCACCGGAGAGATGACTGCTTCACACCATCTCATCTCATCATCGTGTCGCAGCATAGTCGTGATTTTAATAGTTAAAAAACTTTCAACTTGTATTCATGGAGAGAGAGAAAAACGCGTCCGTTTGGCAAAAGCGTGAAGTGGCCTTTGTGTCTCTCTTTCAAGCAATATGATTTTTCAGTTGTGCTGAAGGAGGTGTGGCCTGTGAGCTGTCATTCATTCAGATTGGCGGTGTGATGTGTGCTTGGAGTAGATGTGTTCTCTGTTGATGTCAGGGTTAATGAGGAAGGTGTAGCCTCTTTATCCCAGGCATTGGATAACATGGATCAATAGTATGTGCTGTGCTGTTACAAAAAAGGTGAACTTGCATGTGGATTAAAAGGACTTAAACACTCATTTCATGGTGGCTCTGCTTCACAGTAGTGATTATTCTCCCACTATAGCATGCTCCCTGCTGTTTTATTATTATTATTTCTCATTTATTAAAATATCTTCTCCTTATTATAGTAAATATCCATCCCTTTCATGTATCGAGGATACAGTATTAATATTGATTTACAGATACTGCGAGATCAGGAATCTAATCCGAACACTACTGTACATGTTTGGACTCCACTATTAGATCTACATTATATATCTGCACAATATCACACTACTCACAAGGCCATGCTGTTGTGCTGAATATCGTACGACGTTCGGCACAGGAGCATGACCTCTGAAGTGATATTGCTTTTATACAACAGTTCCACAGACGCCATGTATTATATCAGTAGATTGTTGTTATTTATTTTTGTTGTTGTTGTTTTTTTTATTTTACCAGTTATTTTGCTCGGACAGTTCATGTACTGTAATTAACAGGGGTGAAAGTAGCTTTATATTCTTGCCAGTACTATGTTGCCATAAGGTGAGTAGAATGAACCATGGAGGTGGCGGACAATCCTGAGAAATGTACCAGATTTACTTTACCACTTATTCTGCTTTTAGAATATCAGCTAACTTCTAGGGTTCCTGGGTTGAATCCCAAATAGCATTAAATGGTAAGCTAGTGCAATATATATTTTGTAGAATCTCTTGTTCCACACACCAAGTAGTGCGGTTGATCAGGGGTTAGAGAGGGTTTTAGGATGCAGCCTTGTGTTAGCAGCTAGTTAGCTTCGTAGCTCACGTTAGTCATTAACAAAACAAGATGAATGGCTCAGAGGTAATTCCGAACTTATTTGAAGTGTGTTGTTTAAGATTGCAATTTTTTAGTTTAGATTAGTTTTCTTAAAAGTGCTTCTGTGACTGGTTGTGAATGCGGGTTTTGTCAGGCAGCTGCTCTCTCCTCAGTACTGCGGATTGTACAGACCTACTCGCACCCACGCTGCGACCGTCAGTTAATGTAATTAACGATTGTTAGAACACCTCTGATGCACAAAATTAAACGTCCCAGCGATATTGTACTCTATTATATCGTCACCCCAGGAATGTCTCTCGTCCAATCAAGATACTTGATCAGAACTAAGTGCTGTAAAAAATAAACAAAAGTTTATCCAACTAGAGTCTATTCTCTTTTTTTTTTTTTTTCGTCTCATGTTGTCGAGTCCTGAGGCTTTTGTCTCGGATTAGGATGTGTCATTGTTTCTGCTGTGCTGATTGCTTCTATAGGGAGGCTTGTTGCTGTCACTCAGACCAATGGGTAATTCCCTTCAGATGGGGCTGATGGGTAATAGAGGCCGTCAGTGTTTCCCGGTAATGCCCTCGATCCTGCCAACAGCCATAATATGGAAAAGTACCATGTGTGTGCATGTCACTTTTAATGAGTTTTTTCTTCTGCATGATGACTTTCTTTATTGTTTATTGGTTTATTTATTTATTTTTGTTAAAACAATTTTAAAATATGCTATTGCCGACCATCAGTATAAAACTGGTATCCTTCTACCGGTATCTCGTACGGTCCTGCTCGAAATCCGTAAACCGTAATCGCAGTAATGCGAGTGCTAGAATGCATCATAAGTATTAGCGTTCTAGAATAGACCCTGGAACTATTGGAGTACGTCAAACTTTGAGATGTGTCTGGGGTCAGTGGTCCAATCTTACCTCTCCTTCATCGTGCAATAGTACACACTCGTATATCTGTCACGTAATCGCCCTCACGGTGACCTCCATCCCACAGATCTATCAGAGTTTAATTCGCTTTCTGTCTAATCTGATTAACTACCGCATTCATGAGAAGGGAACGTGGTAAAGAAATTAGCTGCATAATTTACAGCGTCTCAAAGTGCCGATTCAGATCAGGGGAAGGTAGTGCGCCGAGTCCATGCGGACGTCTCGGGACGTTGCGTATCTGCCACGGAACGGGCGACGGAGCAAGCGGTTGAACTTGTGAGCCGTCCTCATATTGCTTTTTCTAACTAACGTGCCTCCAGCGGTATACTCCGAAACCCTTAATGTTTCATGAGCAGTCACTAAACTCGAAGCTGCACAGAATATAACCATAGGGGAGAGCTGGCATTATTGTGACTTGTTTTATGTAAATGCGTACATGGAATTGTGCCATGTGTATGAGAACAACACACTATAGTGATGCAGAAGGAGCGTGCTAATGAAATGGAACGGCTGTAAAGTGTCAAAAAAACGGCTGAAAGGACAGCGAGATGTGAGTAGACGGGTTACATTACTGATGTGGTTTCGCCAAAATTCAAAGCAGTTGTGCATTTTGTAGTCACACAGCAAGCATGGAAATTCATAGATTATAAAGGACACTCTTCACACTAAGCTCAACACTTCATTGCCCTTTTGGTGTCACTTCCTGGTTCTGTGTTCTACCGTGTTTTATCAGTGGTCAGGTCAACCAATGCAAACTTTTATTTATTTATTTTCTCCATTTGATTGGTTGGTCAGATTAAACCCTGCTGCGTTGCGTGTGATATGCTCAAGTGTTTTCTGCTTCCTCTGCTTATTTCCCTAATTTGCTCCTGCTTTTCATTCCTGGTTATGGCTTTCCACCCCTTTTTTAAAATGGTGCCTCCCCGGCACTTCTCACACGTTACAGTGTCCCGTGAGCTTGAGTCGAACACGCCTTGTTAAACGCTTGTTAAAAATGGAATGAATCGAGGTCATGACGCAGAATGATCTGGATTAAATCGGAGTGTATGCGCTCGATCGTTTGCTTTATGCCGTATTGATGTATTCGCTAATATGCTAGCATGCATGATTGTGTATAGACTGTAAAGCAGGTCTAGCACACGCAGCAAATTTGTCATCTTGGGAATCTCTCTCTCTCTCTCTCTCTCTCTCTCGCACTATAGTGACAGCTTTTCCAGTTCCTCCCTGTGTATCTGTTTGACCTTTGAAGAGGACGTGCTAAAATGTCAAGTGTGTGTCAGCTTTTAGATATCTCTATTGGTGATAGAGTCTTATCAGGCTCTGTCTTGTGTGCTCTCTCTCTCTCTCTCTCTCTCTCACACAAACACACACAGAGACACACTTCTGTGGACTGCTGGTGAGGAGGGGCCTAACCTTTACAGTGAATGCTCTATAACCATTTGTCACACTGTTAAACATGCGTGATCCACTAACCTTTGGTGTTTGTTCTGCAAAATGGAGCAAAACACTTCATCAAGCTATTCAAACACCATATCGGATTTTAAAAAAAATAAATCTGATAGATGCCTCCATGTATTTACCTTTAGTGTCGAAATGCTAATACTCTGGAACAAAATGTTTGCTTTGAGCTTCAGTAATGGGACGTTCTTCTGCAAACCTAAATAATCAAACCTGCAGAAGAAAGAAGTGTTAATAGAAAAGCAAAGAATACCAACAGGACATAAAGACAATACTGTCTAACATCCAGCTCAATACATGTACATTACACGAGGTCGTACGTCATGGTGGTGGATCCTTCTGGTCCGACTTTGCAGGCTTCAGGTATGAACGAAGAGCATAATTCGATTACTCAGTGGCCTAGATTAAGTTAGCGTGCAAGTTTAATACGTTACATTAATTATACCGTGGGATCAGGCCGCCTCGGAAATGCGATTAGGCCCATTACACGTTCAAAGCTATTTCTCACCTTTAAGACGTTGATGCAATATTATAATCAGCTTTAATGGACACAAATCCCTTTTTCATCAGAGCCACCTCGACAGAGCACCTGTCAGGAATTTACAGTAGGAACGAAAGTCGCTTAAAGTTTCACAAACAAGTAAAAAAATAAATAAAAATGATGATGCAGGCCATAATAAAACATTCATACCAGAGTGCTATGATATTCTGATATCTTGAAACATTTGATAAATGTTTAATTTTTGACAGCAGTTGCTATGACAAATTGTGTAGTCAATCCAATTGTTTTGATTACTGTAGTTGTTGTCATTATTATGGTATGAACTGACATTGCTGTAATTGTTATTGTAGTCAAAATTATCAGTGTGTCATTATCATAGTCATTATTATTGTAGTCGGTGCCATTATTGTCATTATTACTGTTGTCGTGTCGTTATCATTAGTACTGAAGTCATCAGCATTACGGTTATCATCATCATCATCACCATTGTCATTATTACTGTACTCATTGCCATTGCTGTCATTATTACTGTAGTTATTGCCACTGTTATTATCATCATCGCCATTGTCATTATTAGTGTAGTCATTGTCAATGCTGTCATTATCATTGTAGTTGTTGCCGTTATCATTATCATCACCACCACCACCACCATTGTCATTATTACTGTAGTCATTGTCATTGCTGGCATTATTATTGCAGTCATAGCAATTGATGTCATTCTTAATGTCGTCATTGTGGTCATTATTATTGTACTGGTTGCCATTGTTGTCGTTATTATGGTCATCATTTGCCATTGTGATCATTAATATTGTAGTTGTTGCCACTGTTGTCATTATTATTATCATCATCATCATCAGCACCATTGTCATTACTGTAGTCATTGACATTAGTCATTATTACTATAGTTGCTGCAATTGTTGTCATTATTATGGTCATCATTGCCATTGCTGTTATTATTGTTGTGTTCATTGACATCGTAGTCATGGACAAATCACTGGACAAGAATCACTGGACGGGTGCCATTCTAGTCATTTACTGTTATCACTGCCAGTGTAGTTGTCATCATCACACTAGGTGTTAGGATTGTCATCATTGCCATTGTAGTCACTGACATTGTAGTCATTACTATTATCACAGCTACTGTAGTCAGTGCCATTAAGGTAATTACTATTGTCATCATTGCCATTGATGTCACTGACATTGGATCCGTTCCTCTTCCTATTTCGCTGTAGTCATTACTATTTCATGGTGGTTGTAGGGGAAAAAAGTACTTATTATTTAACATCTATTTAAAAGTTATGATTGGCCTACTTTATTCTAAATTAAAGACATCAAGCACACTTTAAAACCATGATTTGGGCTTGTTAAAGTTAATCCATCCTGGCAACCCTTAGTTCCCTGTGTATCAACATGATCTCATGCAACATTCACATCGAACAAGCAAACGCAATTTTGTGGGTGCTCACCCAAACACACCAAGTCGAACCCTCAGCTTAACCATTTATGTCTTATTTAAATGCATTATGTAGCAAGGTACAAACTAGCTTGTATAATATTTTATTTATTCAGGGATTCTGACTTATGAAACTTTCTGACTTATGAAAACGTCAAGGATTTAAAAGGATTTAAGGCATGAAAAGCTGCTCCTGTAGCTGTGTTGAAAACCCGTACGGAAAAATTGTAACAATAGAGCATTCATGCTAAAGTCTAGCTGCTTGCCGAGAAATCCTAAGTGACCAAATAACTTTTTACTTTATTTTACTTTCTTTCTTTTCTTATAATGCTTATAGTCTTTTACTAGGTGAACAGTAATGTAAAAAAAAAAAAAATAATAATAATCACCAACTAGTGTTATACAAAAATCAGTATGAAATTGCTGTTTAATTAACACCGACTCTGATTTATATTTTTAGCTGCAGTGTGTTTTTGGTTAGGCTGTTAATGAGAAATGCAAACAAATTGTTCTGATTAAATGTGTGAAATTAGGAATAGATTTGATATTGACACTATTTAAGGCAACTCGGCTGAAAATCTGAAACTGAGAGCACGCAGCATGAAGCTCATGAACAGATCGCTGTGTTGGAGAATCAGTCAGGATCAGGCTTTTTGAGACCTGACTCCCAACTTGCTGCATTGAATTGAATAGTGATGTGCAACCCGTGGCTCTGGAAGCCTTCTGGCCAATGGGATACGTGGCATCTAGTGATGCGCGGGTCGTCTGGTAACCCGCGGACCCCGCGGGTCGGGTTGGGGCGGGTAAAGAAATTGTCACTTTA
>JAQMYL010000038.1:32532608-32542998 GCA_030014365.1 Clarias pachynema
ATTTGGATTATGATTAAATTAGCATGTTTGTTTTGGCATCGGTCCAGATTTAACCGTATTTGGGTCCGGATGCGGACTGGAGTCCGCCTATTGAGTACCCCGGCTCTAGACATTGAATGAGACATTGTTCTTGTTTGGTAATTCCAGCTCACAGGTTTTCCTTTCTTTTAGTTGGGATTTGATTGACTTTAGATTGGAAAGACATTAATGACTCTCTCAAAACAACAAGATTTATTCCCACCACATGGCTGGCTTTGCCTTTTGGTCACATTTGCATTGCAGCATAGTGAAATTCTTTTCTCTGCATATCCCTGGTAAGGTGCCAGTGATAGGGCACCATTTGAGCAGATAGGGTTGAGGGTCTTGCTCAAGGGTCTGACAGGGGCAGCTTGGTGGAGTTGAGGCTTGAACCACTGACCATCTGATCAAAAGCCCAGGGCGTAAACCCACTGAGCTACCATTGCCCCCAAATAGGCTCAGGATCCAGAGGTTAAAGTATTTACTTAAGATGAACAAATCTGTTTTTACCCTTTTGTACCTCAACAAAACTTGATACTGCAAGTAACGTGACACCACTTAAGGGAGAATTTAATGTCTGACTAAATATTGCACCATGGTTCATTTGAGGTGACTATCCTTTTTAAGATGCCCAGTTACTTTTTATTTTTATTTTTTTTTTTACATAGACTGCTCCCATTCCAAGCTTGAAACCCTTTTAGATGCACTAGCAAACCTGGAGCATGAATTAAGTTAGCTACCAGGACTTACTTTCTCTAGAATTAACAATTCTTCACAGATGAATCTACAAGATCAAGTTCACTTACCTTGATGCCCTTCTACCGTACTGGCTAACCTTGTACATGTTCTTGCCATCGCTCTGCCCTCTTGGACGGCCAAAGTCTATTAGGTCAGGTGGCCAGGTCTTCAGCGCCTCAGCACCTCTCAAGCACCATTTGATTCATCGTGCTGCCATTCATGACGAAACCAATTTTTGGCCGCTCGGAGGTTCTGGAGCGTGAAAGTGGTTTTGAGGGAAAGCCGCCTCGCGTAGTGCATAGGCATTTATGTGTTCTTACTGCCTGCGGTAATGGACTCTGCGCTGCTTAGGCCATCACACTTGCTGCCTAACTGAATTGTGAGAAAATGCTGCCTGGGAGATCATCTTATCCAGGTTAGCTTGCCTGGATTGGGATAATATGGGCTTTTGAGGATTTGTAATCCTTTTGCATGGTGACGTGAGTGACAGTTACAGTTATTTACCCAATTAATTCCAGGGAAAATCCCTCTACACAGAATCGATGATTATGTGGTTTAAAATATTCCTCCCTAAGGCAATGTGGGCAAATATGTAGTCCTTTAAAATGCTGTAGTAGACACATGAAAGTTGCTATTATTATTGTTATTTTTTCATAATGCTTTCTTTGAGTCATATGTGAGTCATTTATCACAACTGTGAGCACAATTATAGCGGTGAAATATCCAACGCCTACCTGAGCTACCAACATATCAACATTTGACTGAATCTAGGGGAAAATATATTATCATGCTATGTCAGTCATAAATAATATACAGCTGAGTTTTGGGAATTTTGCTGATAAGTAAGTTTTGTTCTTTTTTTTTTTTTTTTTTTCCCCCTGAGAAAATGTGAAGTTGTTCTACTCTAGTTGCTCATTTGGGACAGTAATGGCAAAATACATAAACCTTTAAATACTGTAGCATTGCATTGGGAATCCTTTCTTTAAGGGATACTTTGTTTCTGGCTCCTTTAAACAGCCAAAACGAAGAAGGTTGTACTCGTACAAATGCACTGTAATGGAGAATAAGAGATTGAATTTGTGACGTAGTGACCGGGAGCTTAAACAGTACGCTAAATAAATTTGTTCACATTTTACATTTGTTCAAGGTCCACACTTCTTTTTCCCCTTTCTTCATCATTTTTACTTAGGTCTTGGAAAGAACAGTTCTGATACTTTTGCTGCTACTGTACGACTACTCTCTGGATGTTAACCCATGGACAAATTTCCACCAGTACTACTGTTGTTCGACTTGAATCTTCTTGAACAGATTAAATTAACGTTTTTAAAACGTGATTAAAAGCTAGAAGGACTAGATTTAGATTCCATTGATTTCAGTTGCCAAGAAAGTCGACCCCAATTCCATTCTGTTCACATAGCTGGTCTTGATATTGCAGAAGAAACCCTGAACCAAACAGCAAAACATACATTTTGATTTATAACTGAAGACCACATGCTTAATTCCTTTTGCATACTATACTGAATGTAAATATTTCTGTTAATTTACTTGTATGGTGTGGGCTACAGTACATAGCACCTACATGACATGATATAAACCTTTCATAAGAGTTTATTGCAGTAGACATCGGACAGTCAGGCAGTTGAGGCTCCGGTTTACCGATCGGAGTGTTTGGGTTTGAGCTGCGCCACTGCCGGATCGCAACTGTTGGAACTTAACTCTACATTGCATGCAGTGCCAGGTCCAACCCTGGTAAGAAAATGCAAGGGCTGCAACACGAAAAGCATCCAGTGTAAAACCTGTGCCAGATTTTGAAGATTGAATTATACAATGTGGCGACCCCTTGGATAAAAATGGACAAAGCCAAAGCAATAAAAAATCCATAGACATTAGACTGCTTTTGTTAAAACAATGCCAGATACATTTTAGAGGTCTTTGATTGCATGGTATAGATGCAAGTGATAAATTCATGTTTTTTTTTGTTTTATTGTTTACATTCCCATACACTTCTGGATCTCCACCCATGTCTTGTCATTGCTGTTATCCAGTTGTGTTCACCTGTTGTGTGGTTTTGTGCACTGTCATTTTCATATTTTCTTTCTTTGCAAAGAATTATTGACATTTTATTGAATTTCTCACCTGTAGGATTATTTATTAAGGATTACTCTAGGCCTAGTCTAGGACTTTCATAGGCTGATCAATACGGACCTTAGGTATAGTCTTGCGCTGTTGTTGTTGTTATAATAATGTTGTTGAATACATTGTGTATTTCCTTTCTTATGTTATCTCTGTTGTATCTTTATATCTATTACAAAACCATCCCCGTCTGTCTGAACCTTCTCGAGTTTCTGATTTGATTCCACTCCCGGCAGCAGACACAATCAAGCCAGCTGACAGGATCTTGGGATCAAGATGTCAGTACATCCGTTCATTATTTTGTCGGAAAACGGCATTATGACTGACCTTTCTGTTCGATTAGAAGATCAGTACTGACTCTTCCCCTTGGGGCACATTTATAAAACTTCCAGAGCTAGAAAGATCTTGGTTCCATCCATCCATCCATCAGCCAGCTGATTTATCTGTTGTCAATTACCATGTTTCATCGCGCACACATGAATTATTTATGAGCACGCCACTTCTTAATCTCGTTTCCTTCGCCCATGTATATTCCTCTGATTTACAAATGAAGCTGTGAACATTTTGAAGTTATTAACCTTCAGTATGAGTCACATGCAAATAATACACAGCAAGGAATCAAATAAAATTTGTCCAGTTCTATTAAATTTTAAAGGTTTTTATTTTGTCTGGGGTCAGTTTTACATGTCTACTTTTACTTCGTACTATGGGCGCTGAATGGATAAATAATAAACACACACTAGTCC
Source organism: Clarias pachynema (assembly GCA_030014365.1). Classification (NCBI taxonomy): domain Eukaryota; kingdom Metazoa; phylum Chordata; class Actinopteri; order Siluriformes; family Clariidae; genus Clarias; species Clarias pachynema. The sequence continues at coordinate 32,536,244 of JAQMYL010000038.1, forward strand.
ATGAGATTTTTACAAAAAAAATTGTTAAAGTTAAAATTGAATCTAGTAATGTTTTCTAACATTTTTAACTCAATGCATTTAAAAAATCTATTAATAAACAAACTGCAGCATATTTAAGCCTAAGACATATGTGTCTTGTTCTATTGCCAGATAATTTTGCTTTTTTTTTTTTTTTTAATAGAAATTAATGCTTACAATAAGTTAAATTATCTGGCAATAAATCAAGAAACTTTACTTAAAAATTCTAACAAAATATGTCTGGAAATAAGACAAATCTTGTATGTGGTTTGCTATAATCCTATTAATAAACCGTAGATAAATTTGGATAGACTCCAAGATATTGCCACATGAACTTTATTTATTTTTTTGTTTGTTTATTTAAACATACCATGTAATTCTGTCATTCAAGTCTGAAGCTAGGCTCTGGTCCAATAAGCTGCCTTTATGACCTACGTAATTTACATGAGCGCAGATCAATAGATGAAGGATCAAAGGAAAAGTTTATACAAGATAGCGCAAAGTTAGAGCCACCCACTTTCCGTTACACAGGCAAAATACCGCTGAAGTACAAGTGAACTCAACATGTAGAGATTAACTTACTGAAACACAACATGATCATAGTATGCTAGATAAGCGTTAGATAAGCCTGTACTTGCTAGTTTATGCGCATCAACTAGCTGTAGTCTCGATTTGTACGGATGGATGATATCAAGACTGATATGAGTGGTCAATTTAAATGCAATCATTAATAAATTATTAGTACTTAAAAATTCTCTCACATCTTCGTATAAGTTCGAATCACTCTCACGCCACTGAGTTCATGCAGATTCAGTGCGAGATTGACTCGAGCAGGAAGCAAATGTGGAGTGAAAATTGCATTCAGCACAGCAAGTGAGACATTTCACACCACAGATATACAGCGGACACCAGTATTCCCATGATTCTTTGCTCTGCGAGTCATTTGCACAGGGTCTTGTTGCTGTCTGCACTGAGAGAACAGAGGGCTGCTTTGAAGACAAGAGTGTTCGTTTGAAGGCTGTATGTGTATTTCGGTGTGTGTATGTGTGTGTGCTAATACGCCGGACCTCTCTTGGTCAGTAAGGCTGAGAGAAATACTGTGTATGGATGTGTGTGTGTGTGTGTGAAAGAGAGAGAGAGCCTGAGACAGATGAGATATGACGTTATGAGATGAAATGAGATGAGGTTTGGAGCTGTTGGATTTCCTCGGGTATGGTCACGGCATGTTAATAAGCTTCGGAGCAGCGGCCGAGTGTGTGTGTGTGTGTGTGTGTGTGTTTTGTGTGTGGATGCTCACAGATTTTTGTCTAGTATAGAAAATATTTTCTTTTGACTTAAGTGGTTTGGGATCCAATTTCAGCCAGACTTAGTCATTAAAGTAAGAACTGTACGGGAAAAAAAAATATCATAACTGGAAACAAGATTATGACATTTAGCAGCAATTTCCGTTTTCTTCTGAAAGCCGAGCAGAATTCTGAGTGTGTCTGGGAAATCGAGTGGATTTTGTTATAAGATGGCGACAGCTTGGAACTCGGCTTACCAATACCACACTATTTTTAGCTGTAATCATTAGTCACATAATAATATTCTTAATAATATTGCATATTACAGCTCCAGCATCCCAGAGACACCCAACTGCATGGTACCCAACATTGGACCACATGACGTCCAAATATGGTCGCTATTTTAGAAGTGTCAAATTATTGGGTTGCATCAAGCAAAGAAAACAACTAAGGAGATTTTAAGAACTGGAACTGGGTTGAGGACCCTTCATCATATTATCAAAACCTGAAAGGATAAGGCTGAACCGTCAACTATGTGGAAGAAATGTGGTTTGAAGGACCTTTTTTGGAGGTCACTTGGTGAAGTTTAAGCGTAAAAAAGAAAGACAGGAGTACATCATGTATAATAGTGAAAATAAGACCATTTTCATACACACACAGTGTGATGAAAACTCATAGGATTGGGACTAAACAGCTGTGTGTCCATAAGAAATCTTATGCAGAAAAAGGCCTCAATTTGCTACGGAGCAGAAAGATTGGACTTTGGAGAAATACAAAAAGGTCATGTGACCTGATGAGTCCAGATTGAGCCTATTCCAGAGCGATGGGCGTGTCAGGGTAAGAAGGGAAGAGCATGAAGCAGATGCACCCATCATGCATAGTGTCCACTGTACAAGCCTCTGGAGACAGTGTTATGATCTGGGGTTGGTTCAGTTGCTCAGGTCTAGACAATTGAAGACAATTGAAGTCAGCAATTGAATGTCAAAAAAGTAGACTTTTTCCTCCCTGATGGTACAGACCTATTTCAGGCCTCATACTGTAAAAGTCTGGTTCTGTTCTGGCAGCACGAGGAATAATGTTCACACACATCACATTGCGTGCTGTAATCAAACCTAAAGGTGGGTAAATACAATGCTAGTGTGTGCCGTTTCTTTGGCCAGACAGTCTATAAAAACAAAGAAAGGTTAGCTTTTGAAATTGAATGTGTTGATCAATTTAAATCAAATGGACTTGATATTAGCAAGGAATTGTGCAAATTACTTTATAAAATATTAAAATATTAATATTTTGCTGGATTGGACAAGCTTTGGGTCATCTATTGTAATACAGTTTATTAAAAGGATGTTTTTGCAATTTGACTTTCTTTTTCATGCCTAGGGAGCATGAGAAAAAATGTATTGAAAAAACATGCTGCGATAAAGTCAGACCTTGTCACCTGGATGGATGGATGGATAAATACAGACGGACAGGAGATCAATAAGCTGAAGTGAAATTTAAGTAACCTGGAAAAATTTTTATTTTCTTTTTAATTTAAATCCTGAATCAAGGGTATAAGTGTAATTAAAATATACAGTTAACTAATTATAGTCGAACAGATTTGAAAATTCCAGTTTAATTTATTAAAATATTTAAAACCAGCAAATAGTATTTTATAGTTGTTGCTAAATATTAATTTATTTATTATTTAGTCACTTACTTATATATATATATATGTATGTTTTTGTTGTGAAAAAACATGTTCAGAAATATATATGATAATATGATATGTATCGTCTACTAATACATTTCTCCAAATGACAGTTTGAGGATTGCATTGTCCCTTCAACACATTTTATTTCCTTTATATCAAAGGATACAAAGTCCTCTTTCGGCGGGATGAGGACTCATCGATTTCAGATGAGAAAGGTCACTTTGAAATTTCTGTGTTGTCATTTTCTTGTTGTCAGATGCTGGCGATATTACACCCAGAACCATACTGTACGCCTGCACATTAAGGGAGAAAATCTAAACAGCTTGTTAGCTTAAGGCCCGATTTTCTTTTTCTCAGGTATTATTTTTTTGTTTTTACACACACACTGGAGAAATTTTTTTATAATAGATCCCCTTTAAAAGTACAGTATCTCCTGAGTGATATTGTGGTAAAGCTGTTCATCTTGTGGATTAGTGAGTTCAAATCCCATTGATGCCACAAGAAGTCACAGCTTCAAGTCTAAAAGTAATCAGTTTCCTGGTAGTGACAGATCATTACAGTTTTTGCCCCCATTCTGTCTAAAGTAAATATAGACCTTGCACATATACTGTATAAGGAACATAAAATTATGGGAGTGCACTTTCAGGAGTACATGCACCTGAACACAAAACCCTCTTGTCATTGAATGGATAAAGATTTTTATACGCGACTAATTGGAGGTTGTGTGTCGCGCTGATGCCACACATACAATAGCGCTTAATAGTGGCGCAACATAAATTGAGCTGGACTGGGCCCTATTCACACATTGTCTCGTCTTGAAAAGCGTAGACAGAAAGCTAGAAAACAGGACACAATGGCATTCATTCTCGAAGGACTGACTGCAGCTGCAGGAAGTCACTGATTACTGCAGAGTCAGAGAGAGTATACAGTACTACTGCCAAACATAAGAGATAATGTTTAGCTTTCCCCACTTTATCTGCAACATATAACTATGGGTGATGGTAGAAAAGTTGAATTAAAAGTCAGAAGAATGCAGTGCAGATATACAACTCGGTTGCGCTAGACACTTGGCTTGGCTAGTTAACGATCTATGAGTTGATGAGTGTGATGGTACTGATGATAGTAGAAGTTTTTCTCAGTACGCCGGAGCCATGATCAGACTGCCTGCTTCACGTCTGAAATGCTGGCCCTAAAGAAACTCCTTTAATGGACCAAACATGTGGAAATGGCTTGGAGCGAGGTCAGGACTGTACGCGAGGAGATGTGGCGATAACTCTCAGCCGAGTTCCTGTAATGTGCAAGTGCTGTTAGTGAATGATTGTGTACAATTCCCACAGACAGATTCGTCTCCATCGCAAGTTGGTAGCAGATTATCCGTTGATTTTTAAGGATCAGGCGTACAACCAAGCTGTTCAAACAACTACAATTAAATTGTCATCCCAACTGCAATCTAGCCAGTGAAACGTGCCAGAACCACGTGACGACCCAGTGTTGCCCAGCAGCGGCAGCTTCGGAGAATCTTACATGTCTCATACCGTGACCGCATCACCAACGAAGAGATCCACCGCCGAACTGCAAGCCGCCCCCTAAGCGACATCGTGACTGAGCGATGTATGCGATTTGCGGGCCATATACTTTTACAGCTTTATTCACCGGAAATTCCATCGCAAGTCTCGGGTTTGACATTAACGTACCTTGTAGTTTAAACTAAATAATCTTAATGTTGATGTGAAAATCACTCCGTTTTAAATACAACAAATTGAAATATTTACTACACATAAAATGCACACAATCTGAAGGTGTCTTTGTGGAGAAGAGGTGGCCCCTCTTCCTACAAGACACTGTAACCTTTATAACTGATTTCACATAAAAGTGCATTTCTTAAAACCCTGACAGTCCGACAACTCTGCTACCTGAGGGCGAGCAGACGAGTCGGTTATCAATAAATTTCTCCAGATGACAGTTTGTGGATTGTATCGCCCCTTCTACGCATTTTATTTCCTTTGTATTAAAGGATACAAAGTCCTTTCGGCGGGACGAGGACTCATCGATTTTAGATGAGAAAGGTCACTTTGAAATTTCCGTGCTGTCATTTTCTAGTTGTCAGATGCTGGCGATATTACACCCAGAACCGTATGCCTGCACTTGATATCCAGGCTCATGGGATTATCATGAAGAGCGCACACTCTAAGATGAGTGTTAATCCATCATAGTGTCACATGCATCATATCACAGCTGGTTAGAGACAACAGGGTCCGAAAAGCACGCGATATTCAAGATATAAAACTTCCTGTGAAATAGAACTTTGCATGATTTTTTACTTAGCAATTACTATGGTGGCCATGGGTTTCTGTAGTTGTCATGGCCATAACATTCTAAAGGCTTTTTTTTGTTTAGCCTTCTTAGATGATTATAATGTTCCTTGTGAATTGAAGGTGTAAAAACGATTGACATTTAGAAAAGCACAAGTACGCTGATGAGACTCATTAAGAGCTGCAGTAAAACATTTGAATGGTGCAAATGTTTTAAAGAATGCTGTAGGGATAACTTGTCAAACAGCATTTCAGACGTGAAGCATGCACGTGTATGGGTATAAGTGTATTAGTGTAGCAGTGGATTATAGAGAAGAAATAAAGGGAATTTTTTATCTCATAACTGTGTTCTGTTTTTAGATTGATGGGCATTGGTGGTTCAGTGGTAGGTCTCTTTCATGCTACGCGGAAGGGCTGGGTTTAATTCCCACCCAGTGCCCAAACCCCAGCCACTGGATACAGCGCCGGTTCCAGGGTTGCGTCAAGTTGTGTGCGGATCAGATGGTCCACTGAGGCGACCCCATGATGGGAGCAGCAGAAAGACCACAACCGCTGTTCTCTGTTTTTCTGCAGTCGAAAGTCCCGGTTTGACTCCAACGCCCCTTGTATCTAGCCATAGCTTGACGTTCTGCGTCAGATTTCACTGAAAGTTTATAATAGCCTGAAATGTGGATTGCTTTAAATCTAAATTCCTTCTTCGGCTGCTTTTTGTCCCAAAAAAGAAAGTTTTTGACATGTGATACGCTACTAATGGAGTAAAATTATGATCCAGATTTAATTCAGGTGATGCAAAAGGAACTCTCAATCCTTCAGCATTGGTTGCCTCCATTACCCCGACTGGCCGTGATGCCTCTTTATGACTATAAATGGCTGCTGAGCAGACTTCCTCATTAAACAGTGACTCAGACGTTGCACTGTCTGCAGATGATGTTGTTTTTAAGTGAAGTAAACAGCCTTCATCTCGTTCTCGGGGTCAGGCCGAGTCCACTCTGCCAGTGCCATTATACAGCTTCAGTGTCTCCGCTTCCTCTTCGTGTCATGACCTCATTCACAGTAAAAGCTTATTAGTATTAAGAGAGAGAGAGAGCTCATCCAGCGTGTTATGGGTGAGACGCGTGTCTGTGTTCGGTTATCTTTAAACAGCTTGGCGGTAATCATCCACCATCTCCATTGTTTCAAAAGCAGTGAGCCAACGTTGCACTAATGACTGGTAATGTTGACTCATCTTAGTGTAACAGTCTTCCCTTCTTTTAATTTCTATATGTGGTTTCTCTGTCTTATTAACTTTGACCTGGTAAAGTTCACGGCTGTTTAAGAACAGGCACTTATGATTGATTAACATATATATATATATATATATATATATATTTTTTTTTTTTTTTTTTTTTTTTTTGGGGCGGGTTTTTTTGCTTATTTTTCTCCCTAATTTAGTGCTGGCCAATTCCTCCCTGT